>CAUYPK010018790.1:0-27332 GCA_963574355.1 Loris lydekkerianus
GGGGGTTTGGTTAAATGGGGTTGGGCGGGGGCCCCATTTGGTGTTGTTGTTGTGTTAAAACCCGCCCCGGCCAAAAAATTAAAAAAAAAAAAAAAAAAAAAAAAAAAAAAGAAAGAAAGAAAAAAGAAAAAGAAGGAAGGACTTTGAAGGGGACCATATGAAAGCACAGGGAATACAGGGGAAAGACTCCCCAAACCAAAGAGGAGCTTTAAAAAATGTCACCAATAAAATACAGTGAAAAGCATAATGACAGATAAGGTGCATATTCTAGTATAGACAGGAATAAAATATTGTTTTGTATTTTATAAAATACACCTAACCTTAAAGAGAAAGAATATTAGGGGATGTGGGGATGTGTTTCACAGGACTAAGGTAAGTCTAGAAAACTTTCTGCTGAGTTACCAATGAAGGAAGATTCAACATGGCTACAGGAATGGAAGTAAGTGTTTTTTAGTAAATTATTGTATATTTTTCCTTTTTATTTCAAATATTATATTATTAAAGTATAATAAATTAAGTGTTGTATACAATAGGTTATTTTGTATAATTGCTGCACAATTTTTTTTTTTATAATTTCTATGCTGCAGGAGCTTCATATATTTATCTCAATTATTCTTCACACATAATCTAAGTACTTAATCTCCATTTCACAGATGGTGAAAGCAAGGCCGGTAGCGATTTAGCACTTATTTTCAGACTGCAAAACCAGTGACTGACAGGTAGGTAAGTCTACAAAACGTCAAAGCTCTCAACTTTCCACTGCATAACCTGCCACAAACGCAGGTTGAAAAGTTAAAAAACTGCCATCCAAGACGTTTCAAGAAATCTAAATGGTGTGTAGGCAAAGAAAGAGCAGCTTTCCCTTTGTTTTCTCTCTAAACAAGCACAGCCCAATCACTGTCCTAACAGATATGGTGTCACCACGCTAAATACAATTTGCATTTTTCAGTAGTTAATTAAAATCCTCATCTAGAGACAACTGCTTTTTATTTATATTAAAATTTCATCTTGAGAGTTGAATCACTAAAACAACACAAGTTTTACTGAAATAATTCCACACTGAGTAGTGAAATTACTTCAAATTCTGGTACAGTTCTACTTTCTCATTGATGTTTAAAAAATACATGTCAAACCAGTGGTTTCTGTGAGATCTTTAATAATATGAAACAGATTGATCTCTGTGGGGTCAATCAAATAGGAAACATGTAAGTAATTCATTTGTTTCTCTAAAAATGAAGCCTACCGTAATGATAGCAGAATCGAGGTTCTGTAATCTGAAAACTGCTGGATACCCAGCCAGTGTTAGGAAGATCATGTTTTCCTGGGCAACAGAGAAAAAATTCACTGATTCCTCAAGTACTTCTTTGCCTTGCTAGAGTTCCTTTCCTAGTCATCAAAGATGGTTATAAGGTATAGTAAACCGTTTTTAAGAATGTTTCCTCTTTAAATTAAGGGTAATAGAACAATAGCCCACTAGGTAAAATGGTAATACATAATCCATGCCCACCAGTTGTAACTCCTGTGCAATCCTCCCATCAGTTTTCACGAGTATTTATTTTAATGGGCCACAGGAGCAAATATGTGAAACTATCTCACTTCGTGCTCCCGAATTATTAACTCAGTTAAAGGCCCACATGTCTCTTCATTCTTTCACAAAGAACAGTCAAATGTCTATGTGGTGTTTTATATCTTCATGTATCTTGAATTTACAGCCAGTCTATGTTGAAAAGAGGCCCTGGAGCTTCTACGCATCTCACTCAGGCTGCTCAAGTTCAAACACCCAAACACTGGGCCAACCTGGCTTTGTGGCTCGAGGGTAGGAGCAACTCCTAAAGGTATGTCTCTGACATAACATATCATAGTGTCACCAATTCTAGGAACTGCTAGTCTTGAAAACACCACCCCACCCACGCTGTCGGTTTTTTCTTGCAGCCACTTTCCCCTTTTTTTCTGGAGAGTTGCAAATTTTCCAAGCACAACAAGATTCCTATGGAATCAGAAAAAAAAAAGACTCTGAATCTATTGCCACATACCCCTTCAAGGCAGAGCCCTGTGGATATTAAGTGAACTAAATGTCTGGGTGGTAAAATGCAAAACAAGTAGCATAACCCTGTCTTTCACAGTTGGATTATCTTCCAGAGTAAAACTGAATATTGCAGAGACAGGAAATCAAATTCAATGTTAATAAAAACATGTCAGAAAATACATGGTGGAAAGAGATCCTGTAATTATTTGTATTTCCAAAAGCAAAAAATAAATGAATAAATCTCACGTAAACAGTTTGGGTAAAATGGCAAACGGAAATAGATAAATAAATGATGAAATAAACTCCTTTAAAGAAGACACAAAAGTGGATCCTTTAAACAATATTTTGGAGTGGACTGAGAAATATGCTCAGATCATTATTGGGTTTACTCGTTTTAGATAAAGACAGACTTTCGCCTGTCTGATAGTTAAATTTTCAGCTAACACTTGCAGTCTTTCTTTTGCAAAATAAATTTACGTGTGGTAGGTTACTTTCTGTCATTAAACTCTACCCAGAGTTTGAACAGGAAGCTACCTGCTGCCCCGAGTTCACAACATACGACTCAGTCTGCTTTAATAAATTGAAAAGACTGCGTTACAAAGCTAATTAGGCAACTGGCTGTCATTAGCGTTGTACAGTCTCTTGCCAGTTTGAATTTTATAAGTGAAATTAGTGTGGTGGTTCCAGCTCGCTCTCTAGCAGACATTATGCATTATTAAGCTGGGTTTGGCCCACCTCAGCAATTAACTCACTCTCCAAATACACTGTTTTTATCCAGTTTCTCCAAAAGAAGATTGGAAACCCAACCAACTCCAAGTCATGACGTCCACAACTAACGAACTGTGCTGGAAGGCATATGGGGTGTGTGTTTTAATCAGAAACATTTCACATCAAACCCTAGTTCCTGATGAATGTTAAGTGCATCCTGTGGCACCGCCCATTTAGTCATTAGTAGGATCTGCTATATTTATAAAGAAGATCTACAAAGTGCAGGGGACAATAGCTGAAAATAAAAACAGAAGTGAAACAGATTGTGCAAGGTGAAATGTTCCTTTTAGAGCTGTTACAAAGAAAAGCCCAAAGCGCTTTTTGTTCTTTTACAAACCACTTTTTTGTACTTTTACAAACCACTAAACACAATATTACCTGCAAGAGAGGTGGGTGGAGTTCCCCACACACCGACCAAGCAGTTCTGCAGTGGACACCACGGGGCTGTCCTTCTATCTGATTTTAATGCTATCTTACTAAAGCCAGCGTCAGTACCGCAAAATAAAAAAACCTATACATACACATGCAAAGATGCAGACAAGTAAAACTAATGACAGACCCTGAGGGACGTGCTAACACGGCAAACTGCGCAGAGCAGAGGAGTCTTCCCTGTCACAGTTCTGATCACGGGGCTTTCCTGATTAAATTCCTTACTTACTCCTTATTTGCTAGAATAGGGATTAGCAAACTTTTCTCGAAAGACACAGATACATGGGATAAACGGCTTTATGGGCCATTTGTTTTCTATTATAAGTGCTTAACTCTCCTGATGGGGTAGAAGGTAGCTATGCCTCAACAAAAGGGCAGATCTGATCTGTGTTCCAACAAATCTTTATTTCTGAAAAAATAGTGTGTGGCCTGAATTTATCGCACAAACCATAGTTCTCTGATCCCTCACCTAGGATAATAATTAAAACCACACGTAACCATAGACCTATTTCTTGTCTGTTCTGCTCACACCTTTCTCTAAATGGGACTGTTGTTCCCTGTGAATTACTGTCTAATAGCAACTGGCATTTCCAGCCTAAAGAAACGGTCGTTCTTTTTGAGTGAGGTTTCCTAATCTCCTTCCCCCTACCCTTCTCTTTAAGCACAGTACCTCTCTTACTTTTCCCCCTTTTATTCAGAAACATTGTATCAAGTGCCCACTATGTGGCCTCCAAATTGGGGATACTGCAGTAAACAGAAAAGGGATAACTGGTCTTGGCATCTTCTGTGCTGGGGAAGGCATTCAAACAAGGAAACATAATCATTCATCAAAGTAAGTAAATAAATCATTCCGTATATTAGATGGTCAAAATCGTTATAGGGAAAATAAAACAGAGCAGTAGAAGGGAAATAGACAAGATGTGTATAAAAGGAGGTAGTTTGCTGTGGGGGGCTCCCTGCAAGCCTCACTGAGAAAGGGGGATTTGAGAAGAGATTGGAGAGAAAGTTACAGAGAGGGCTGTCAGAACCAAGGCCACAGACGCATTTGGCCGTGTCTTGCAGGAGAGTAGCATGAGGAAGTTGGAGAGCGGGAGATGGGAGCAGGACTGTGGGGCCCCATCAGCTATTGCAAAATCCACATCTTTGACATTGAGAGCAGGAGACATCTGTGATCCCGGGGTGACAGCACCTGCTTACAAGTCAGAAATACGCTCTCCTGAGAATGAATTGCAGCAGGGCAAACGTAGATGCCATGAAATGGACAAGGCCCTGAAATAATTCCGGTAAGAGATGTGGATCAGACCTAGGAGCCAGCAATGGAGGGCCAGTAAGTGTCCAGGGGCGGGAATGAATGGTCCTCGCCCACATCTTGCCTGCATTTGTACCAAAACGCTTCTCAAAATGTTTCTCATTGTTTACATGAATTTCTGTGCCCCCATCAGTCTCTCAGGAAAGTGACTTGAGCATGTCTATGTCTAAGACCTAGCTTAATTCCCGGCACACTAAAATAAATAAGTATTTAATAAGTTTCTGAATATTCAGATGCATGGATAAAAGCATGAAGGAGCCAGTGAAGTGAGGAATAGATTATTTACAGAGGAAATATTTCTTCCAAAAGGTAAACAATAGTAAAATTTAAATAATTTTTAAATTTAAATAATGGATATAAGGCAGAGGTGTAATGATCAATTGTCACCAGAAATAAACTGATCCTAATTTAGCATTTGAAAACAAAAATGTGGACTTTGCCTATTGCTGTTTCTTTTCTATTTTTGTGACTTTAGTCAAGTTCCTGTCTAAGTCACTCCCTTTCTTCCCTTAACTAATCACTTTGATTTATTTAACTGTCATACTTATGTTCTAGCATTTTCTCCTCTTTTCTCATCACTTTGGGAATTGACAGGAAATGGACAAGGCACCTGGTCATGGGTCAGATGACTCTACTGGCTAATTGTACCATGTCCTAAAACCACAGAATGATGCTGATGTCTACTAAGAAAAAAAAAAAAAATGTTTTACCTTTGGTATATTTCTTGCTAACAAAAAAAAAAAAAAAAAAAAAAAATGCTGCTTTCTGAAGAAGGCATGGGAACCTACTTCCATAACTACCACCTCGAAGGATAAATCCTTACATTGGGTAAGCTGCGTTGCAAAAATCAATTTTCTCAAGTATTTTTGATCATGCTAAGTATTTCTCCAATCCACCTGTCACAAGATACTCAGTCCATAGAAGTACCAAGTAGGGTCTAAGAATCCTTTTGTTAATAGATTTCCTGAAACTGTATGTCTCGACTGCAGATGGGACAAGTGTGAGTCACTGTAATGGGGCCGTTCTTTTCAGGATTTTTGCTGCGTGTGTTCTGCCTAGGTATTGATGTATTTGTGAGATAAATCATAGAACATGTGTAGTGATGGGTTGTTTTCAAAGAGCTATTGCATTCATTTCCAATGCTTTCAATACTCCTTCTCCATCAAAAACAGACAATCCCAAAATAAATTGAATTACCACGATAAGAGAAGAGCAATTGAATTTCAGGTATTTTTAAAGGGCATTTGAAGAAACACTATTCTTTTTTCTTCCTTCAGTATAGAGACAAACAGACTTCTACGGATTGATTACCCCACCCAAGACTTGCCCTAGATTGGGGAGGAAACTATGCATCTGGCTGCATTTCAGCAGAACAGCCATAAAGCTGGATGTTCTGCTCTTTCTTTGTGAACCACGACTCCCCGACTCCCGGGAAGGTAGTGTGATTCTGTGGCAGGGTCTGGAAAGAATGAAATAGGAAAACTAGAGTTAAATGGTTATGCTGTGCCATTCTCTAGCTCCTTTTATTAACTATTCAATTTTAGCTTTTATAGGCACAATAAACACATGTATTGCAGCCAGGATCAGGACCGTTGTTGTAACAAGCCAGTTCTCTGGAAGAACTGTTAAAATTCTCTTCTATGAAGAACACGGAGAAAGTCTAGATGGAAATGCTTTTTCTAGCGTATTTCTGGGCTCTAGTTTGAAACAAAAGGGAAAACCAGCATTGCTTGTCATCCGATTTCTTTGGCACAAAGCCATTTTATTATTACTTTGTTTAACTTACTACTGTGATTCAGCAGGGGCTCTGAGACAGAGACTCAGAGATCTTAGTAGGTCTCAGCTCTGCTAGACACAGGTTGGGTTGCTGTAGACAAAGACCCTTTAGCTTTGTGTGCCAGTATCTTCGTGTATAAGGCATTTATCAGAACGCTAGCCCAGTACACTTTTGAAGTTTAGTGTGTTAACCCAAGAAAATTATTTGCGGGGAAGGGTTTTGAGAAGGGTTAGGAAACTAACAGAATCACTTCTGGAATGTGAAGAAATGTTACGTTCACATATATTCTCTCCTTCCATCAATGCCTCTAGCACCCACATACATTATCAATAAGAAATGCTTTCAATTACAAGTATCAATATGCAAATAACAGCAGTTTATAGTATGGAGGCATTTATGGTTCAGTTAAAATGGAGTTCTGCATTCATAACAGTCAGAGACTTTCTGTTCATCTGAGTTATTCTTAGAATGTGGACTTTTCCATACGCATGCATATTACTACCTCTGTTTTTCCAGTAATAAAATGACTTTCTGAGCTTCGGAAATCATCACACACACAATATAAAATTGGGATGAGGATCATCAGCTAGGCTAAGACAGCCAGCTCTCTACTTGCCCCTTACCATTTCATCTAAAATGTGTCTATCTGAGAAACCTCACTTCCTTCATTTGTCAGCATCTAGAACCAGATTGTGCATATGTCCCAGGAGGAAAGAAGACCTACTTGATACCGTTCACGAGACGGGAAGGCTGCCAGGGATCAAGGGGTCAGAACTGTGGGATCGCCAACCACCAGTGTTTGCCACCCACCCGAGGGTCAGCATGTCCCTGAGCTCAGACCCACAGCTGCTGCTGTTGATTCACCTTCCTACATGATTCTATTTTGGTTTAAATGACTATAACAAGGTGGTGTTAGTGGTCCAAGTTTCTTCTCAAGTTTATTTGGGACACGATGCTATAAACTGGTGTCTAGTTATGTCTTTCAATCTGAACCAGTGTTTTTTTGGTTATTTGTTTTTAAAGCAAACAGGATTCCATGGAGACTGAAGCATTAGAAGCAGCAGCGTCGTCTGTTCAGCGATCATTCTCACCAAACTTTGGCCCTCTTTTGAAGACAAAATCACTAGCCTGGTCTCTTTCTTTCTTCAGAATTATTCGATTGTTAAGAGCCTCATTGGCCCATATTAGCTAAACTTTTCAGAGAACAGAAGATTACATAGAAACTTATCTCTGGTACCCTTTTCTGTAAATATGCACATAAGGGTGACTCCCTACTCATCCTTCTCTGAAGAGAGGGGATTTGAGTCATTGAATCAAGGTGAGTTTCTATCCCTGATTTCAAGGGAAAGCAGGTGGTAATGAGACTCCTCCCACCACTCAAGCCTTCAAAATAGACTCATTCCTATTTCATCAGGGTATCCCCTTAGTTACAGTGTGCTTGTTAAACCGTTTTCTTTTTACATTATTGACAAAGCACTTAAATTAGAATAAAAGAAACCTCAGTTCTGATCAGTCATTGAAACTAAAGTGGCTTCATCCTCTCTTGCCCTTCAGAATCTGGTAAGAGGCAGAAGTAAGTGCCACAGGTACCAGGCTGTGGGGCTTATTCACTGTCTCGGAAGCAGTTCTGAAAGTGCACAGAGGAAACTGGTGTAAGAACCACGAGGAATAATAATCAGGTTCTGCCACCCTCATAGACGCTTCTGGTGTGCGTGATTAACCTTGAGAGGCTGTAGGAAATGTTTCTAGAATAATAAAACAAAAACATATTGGCCAGTGCTCAACCTTGCATACTGAATCCAAGGAACTCATTTTCTCCTAAGCCAGGTAGGAAATATCTGGGGAAGAAAGGAGAAAATCAGTTTTCCTTTAAAAAAAAAGAAAAAAAAATATATATATATATAGATAGATAGATAGATAGAAACAATGTGATACTTTCCTCATACAGGAGTTAAACTTAAATTCTCAGGGATAGCAGGATGCAGTCTCTGCATATGCCATAGGGAAAGCCCCACCAGTCCTATATTTTACAAAAGACCATCCCCAGACCTTGGCTCTGTGGTTTATGCAGAAGCCCCTGTGTTTTCGGGCAGCATTATTCTCCCTGACTCTGACAGTAAGGATCTCTCTATGTCCCTCAGTGCTGCAGCCCTAACACTGTTCCTCATAGTGGGAGTTCAATACACAAAGGTTTAATGAAATAGGAACTTACTGTGGTTAATATTTCAACATTTTGAAATATTAACAATATTTCAATATTTTGTATAGTATAATATACAAAATTTTTGTTGTATGAATATATGAACAAGAACAGCAGTTTAACCACATAATGAGAAAAGATGTGCAGAGCAAATGAGGGCAAGAAAAAGGCCTCTGATTTCAAATGTAGCTTAGGAAGAACTTTGGCTTCCAAATCTAGAATGAAGCAGGATGTCAAAGAAAGGTGACCTACCTTACAGACATGGATGGTCTGACAGGAAGGCGTAGGTGGATGACAGGTGCTTCCAATGACATGGGAGCTGAGCTTCCTGAGGCATGGCAAGCTTGTGTCTAAAATAAATGCCATGCTTGATGGGTTTGCTATTCATTGGAAACCTTTGGGAAAATGTTTCAAGTAGTTTGATTTCCAAACCTTGTTCTTGGGGAAGTAAAGGCTGGGAATGTGTCACCTAAAGCCCAAGCAACTCGCTTCCCCTGGCGGCAGAGTCAATCTCTATTCATAGAATGGGCATGTTCTGGAACCTTAGCAATTTGTGTTTCTTTTATTCTCAGAACACATATCAGACCTGTAAGTCTCAGTTCATGTGCTTGACATATTTCAATGTTATATTGCAAAATAAAACATTTTCTCTCCCTGTGCCTGAGTTTTCAGATGGGAGTTCTCGTATTGCAGAACTATCAGTCAAATCTAACTACCAAGTCCACAGATCCAAGCCTCCAGTTATGTATTACATATTTAACAACTATGAAATATGTACCTCCTTCTAGTAATAACAAGTCTTTTGCTAAAGAACTCACAAAGCAGAAGTAACTGAGAGCTAATATATACTCTGGAATATTTTTCCTCATTATGTATATTTCCTAAAGAAATGTATGGGAAATTCCAGATGGGTTATCACTGTTTTCCCTTTTACTTATAAAACTTCAGCTTAATAAAAATGCTACTACTGAGCAGCGCCTGTCGCTCAACGAGTAGGGCACCAACCCCATATACTGAGGGTGGTGGGTTCAAACCCAGCCTCAGCCAAACTGCAACAACAGCAACAAAAAATAGCCAGGTGTTGTGGTGGGCACCTGTTGTCCCAGCTACTCGGGAGGCTGAGACAAGAGAATTGCCTAAGCCCAAGAGCTGGAGGTTGCTGTGAGCGGTGATGGCACTCTACCAAGAGTGATAAAGTGAGACTCTGTCTCTAAAAAAAAAAAAAATGCTATTACTCATATCATCTGTATTCAACAACATTTTTTTTAATATTTCAAAAGAAAATATTTTTACTAAGTATATGGTAAAATGTTTCATTAAAAACCCATGTCACAATGTTGCAAATGAAATAACAGGAAAAGACAAACAGTAACTTCCACACAGCAAAAAACAAAATTAACAAAATGAAAATGCAGCCTACAAATTAGGAGAAACTGTTTGCAAACAATGTATCAAATAAGGGGTTAATGCACAGGATTTATAAAGATCTCAGAAAACTCAACTGCAAGAAAATATATAGCCCAATTAAACAATGGGCAAAGGGGCGGCTCCTGTGGCTCAGTGGGTAGGGCACCAGCCCCATATACCAGAGGTGGTGGGTTCAAACCTGGCCCCAGCCAAAAACTGCAAACAGACAAACAAACAATACAATAAACAATGGGCAGAGGACTGCAATAGTCTTTTCTCAAAACAATAGACAGTAGTTACTTTCAACGGTGCTTAACAAAATTAATCATCAGGGAAAAGCAAATCAAACCCACAATGAGGTATCACCTAATTCCAGGATGGCTTATATCAAAAAATCCCAAAACAACAGATGCCTGCATGGCTGCAGAGAGAAAGGAACAATTAGACACTGTTGGTGGGGGGTTGCAAACTAGTACAACCTCTACGGAAAACAGTACGGAGATACCACAAAAAGCTAAAGGGAGACCCACGGTTTTATTCAGCAGTGCTACTACTGGGTATTTACCCAAAAGGAAAAAGGTCATGTTATAAAACATACACTTGCCCTTGAGTATTTATTGCAGCAAATCTACAATCACAAAGAACCAATGCAAATGTCTATGAATACAGGAGAGATTAACAAAACGTGCTGTATATATAACAGGAAGTGCCACTCAACCACAACAAATGGTGAACTGACACTTTTTGTAACAACCTGAATGGCACTGAAGACCATCCTTCTAAGTAAAGTGTCTAAAGAATGGAACACAAACCACATGTCCTCAGTGTTAAATTGGAACTAGGATGAACACCTACAACACCCTCTGCACACTGGGCAGTGAAACTCAACAAAAATCAAGCAGGCGAAAGAGGGAGGGAGGAGCGAGGTCACACCCAACAGGTGCATGCACACAATCCGGGGTCAGGGGTGGGGGGACATTCTTACAACTTTGACTCAAACTGTATAAATGCAATTAATGTAAGCAAAACATCTGCATTCCCATAATATTCTGAAATTAAGAAAAAGGGAAATACAGATTAAGACCTCCATGAAATACCACCTCACACATGTCAAGATAGTTACTTTCCACAAAAATAAAAGATACCAAGTGTTTACAAGGATATGGAGAAATGGGAACACTTGAACACTGTTGGTGATGGCTTAGCTGGGTGCAGTCAGTGTAGAAGCCAGTTTGAAGCTTTCTAAAGAAATTAAAAAGGAAATTACCACATGACCCAGTAATTCATCTAATGAGTAAATGTGCCCACAAATGGAACCACCACCTCCAAAAGTTATCTGCCCTCCTATGTTCATCACAACATAATTCACAATATCAAAGTTATGGACACAACCTAGATATCCATCAGTGGACAACTGGATAAAAACACACACACCTATGCCTCCACCCACACACGTGTGCATCTGCATACGGAGGCACACACAGGCATGTGCCTCCACCCACACACATGCATCTTTATACAGACATGTGTGCATGCACACACACACATGCACACCCCAGTGGGTGTGATGTGACTGTGATACCAGTCAGTCTTACAAGACGGAGACATTGTGTCATTTGTGATAACACAGAAGGGCCAAAAGGATATTTTACTAAGTAAGTAAAATAAACCAGACACTGAAAGAAAAATATTGCATGACTTTGCTTACATGTGGAATCTTAAAAAAAAAAATACAGTAAAATACAATATAGAGAGAAAAGGAATGAGACTGTAGTTCCTAGGGTCTGAGAGAGGAGCAGACGTGGGAGGTGTAGGCTGAAAGATACAAAGTAGCACAGTAGCAAACATGCAGCATGCACAGATAATAAGAGTGCACAGCAGCCAAGACTCGGCTACAGACGACTTTACAGCTGTTCTTCCCCCAGGGTGAGGGGAGAGCTGACGTTTGTCTCATGACGTAACTATTTCACTACACAAGTGTCCTGTGTCACAGATGATGAGCTGCAGAACCACCTCCTGTAAACACCACATCCGCAGTATTCGTGTTTCTTACCTAAAATGATGTTTGCAGATGGTCTATGCCCAACCTTGAGTTTCTTTTAAATCACTCTTAGTTACTTACAGTGACTACCACAATGTAAATGCTATATAAATGCCATTGTGTATGTTTATCTGGATTATTTATATTTGTTATTTTAAGTTATTATTTTTCAAATATTTTCTAGCCATAGCTAAATTTGTGGTAGTTAAATTCATGAATGTGAACCCGTGAATACCAAGAGCCAACTGTATATAAGTATCTCATAATGGAAAGTTGTATGCCTCAAATACACAATAAAATTCATTTTAAATAAAAAAAAAAAACAATAAAAAAGAAGACATAACTTATTGGGGCTCTTCTAGGCCTTTTGCTTTTCCATGATTTTTGAAATAAGTTTCTCAGTTTCTATTAAAAAAAAAAAAAAAGCTTTCTGGATTTCCGATTAAATTGCATTGAATCTATAAACGAAGTTGAGAACTGTTGACAGAATTGAGTATTCTGACCTGTAAATATGGTCTAGCCATTCATTCAAGTCTTTCTTCCTTTCTCTCAGTAGTATTTGGGTTCTTAGTGTAATTTTTATTATGAACTTTTGTTTCCTTTGTAGTTTTTAAATTATTTTAAATATTGCCTATGAAAAATTATATTGAGAAATTTAATTTAATTTTTAATATACAGAATAATAAACCAAAATGTTTTTATTTAGTTTAAGATACTATCATTTTTTAAACCTTTAGATATGGGATTTAAAAACCATTATCTACCTTGTGCACATTTGGAAGATTTCTATTTATTGTATGAAGAAAATTTTCATGCAGTTTCAGAAGAGACATACATTTCCCTTTATACTTCTGTTTTATTTAAATTAATTGCTAAAATATTGTGACATCCCAATAGTCTAAAAATATTAAGTTGTAATGACTGAGTTTTATTGTTGTAAATACAAAAAGCTTTTCTCTTCTCTGAGCTTCAAAGTAAGTTAGATATTTTCCAGGACACCTAAGGTCCAAGGTCCTCTCCTGTTCTAAGAATCAATGTTAGACTAACCCCAAAAGGATAGAAAGATATGAGCCTTTTCCATGAAGCATCACCTTTCCGGACTGTGGCAGCATTGTCTCCCAGATGATCTTTCCTACCCATGAACTGCACCCTCCCGTGGGCTGCTCTTAATATCTCTTAATCAATAGAATGTGGTGGGGCTGCTGATGAGAGGCTCCCAGGGGTATATCTTAAGAAGTCAAAGCTTTTGCCTGGACCTCAAAAGACCTGCTCTGAAGAAGCCGGCCAGCAGGTGAACAGCTCCTCCACCGGGAGGCTGCAAGGAAGCTCCAGCTTGTCATGCTAAAATGCCCCACACAAATCCAGACTCCTAGCATGCTAGATATCTGCCCTAACTGGGTTGTCAAGATGCCTCTTGCTGCAGCTGCCATCTTGCCGCAGTTATATAAGAAATCTGAGCCCAACCAACTTACTGTGAGAAATAAAAAGTTAACCGTTTTAATCAACTAATGTTTTGAGGTCATTAAATACCCTAGAAATAGGTAAGCAAATGGGAACTACATTTATTCATTTTCTCTATTAAAATGTTTGTCTATCACATTGATATAGTTTTCCTCTCATATATTGATCTTCTTATATTTATTTTCCACTAATTGTATGCCTCAAACTTTGAAAGACTTGAACAAGTACCCTGTTGGTTAGTAAATGTCCTGTACAAAGTCATCAAAAGCTCTAGCGTCTAATCCACACTTCACAGCTGGCCGACTGTCTCACGACTGGATGCAAGTTACGCTTTGCCTGAACCCACTGAACAGAGTTCATGCAATTGTAGCAGAATTTATTGTGATAAGTATTTAAGAAAAAGAAACAACAGAAAAAGGTAGGAACTGAAAAAAAATGTAGAGTCCATGAAAGACAGTTTTCCAGAAGAAAATTTAAGTTCTCTGCACATTCCAGAAGTTTTTATGACTTGCTCGATACCCATCAAACTTATATTGGTCATCTTTTCATTTAAAAAATGTTAAGAAAAAAATGACCTTATGTTTATCTCAAATGTTAATGTCACATTTAATTACACAGATAAGAAGTTATATCTGATTCTGTGCTTAATATTAAAAATTCTTATCTAAGTAATGGTGATAAGAAAAAAGTAATGGTGATAAGACCCATTTTTCTAGGTCTACATTGTACACAATTAAGACCATTCAGCTCTAAGTCCTGTCCTCCCTTACCCACCCCAAGCCCCTCAGAAAACAGAGGGAAGTTCTGATGTCTGTGAAGCGTGGTCAGTTTGATGCTAGAAAAAAATGGAGAATTGCATTGCCTCCAAAAAAAAAAATCAAACAAATAAAAAGAGTGTCTATGAGGGACCAGAGTGTCTATAGGATATGGAAACTAAAGAAAATGCCTAGAATTCCCCTGGGCCTGGTTTTTTTAAGACTCCCTTTACTTTTCCATCATGGATTTCTTGGGGAAAGAATAAAAGTATCTAGACCTCAAAATACAAACCATTTCAGTGTTAAGAGGTAAGTATGGGTTTGAATTTTGAGCGACATTATCAAGCAGACAGGCATGAAGGTAAAGTGGACTAGCTGGTCACATCTGTGACAACGTATAACATCCTGAACTTGGACCTGCTGGCCTCAGGGCTGAGATCCCTTTTAGAAGTAGCCCACCCTGGCACCATGTCATCTCTAATGACACTGAACACTGCGGACCATCCCTGACAAGAATGTTCCTCAACTCAGACCAGAGTAGCAGCTAACAAGTCCCTGTGACCACAGAGAAAGTTGAATTCCTTTTCTGTTCCCATCAGCACACCCAGGCCACTATGGGAGATTGTAGCAGTGCCCAAATATTCTTCTGCTCTGGACTGAGGGGTGGATGGTGGTGGCAACAGGTGGGTATGAATCAAGTGTGTATTTTAGCCTGAAAGACTATGGTCTGTGTCACCTGTCACAGCCCAAAATAAAATAATCTGAAACACTTCTTACTAGGTAGCTGGATAACTTCTGAGCTATCTTCAGCACACCAAATTCCATCTCCAGATGGGATCTGTCCCAATACCACCCATCCATATTGTGCTCAGTATAGCAGGAGCAATCCACACTGTCCCACCCCAGTGGGCAGCACCTAGCTCAAGGGCACTTTTCAGGATGAACTGTAGAAAGTAGGCAAAATAGCTCTGTTATAATCTAAAAGAGAAATATATGTGGAGGGTGAGCTTTACCACCAAATTATCACAAACATCCAATTGATTTTCTACTTGGAGAAAGAAAAAGTAGTAAATGCTACTTAAAAATCAAAACTAAAACACAGTTGCACACAACAGCTTTTCCCATGATTTTTTGGAAGGAAGGAGGGAGGGGTCTGCCTGAAATATGTCTGGTGATACATACATTTAATTCTATTTACTAGTGTTTCTATTTTTAACCTCCCAATGTAGGTTAAAGCTGTATATTTTCTCACTCTTCCACAGCTGCTATGTGAATCTGTTCTTGAACACCACGGATAATAATTTGGGAGGACAGAACAAAAGTGTTCCCATCAGCTGTTCTCTAAATATTAATGTACTCAGCTTATTACTAGAGTACATGATTAAACCAACAGCTTTTAATAACTACTCAAACATAGAAGTTATGTTCATATGTCTGCTTGTATAAATTTACGTTTATTCAACACAAAGTTTATTTATGTTTCTATACTGACAAATAGGCAGAGGAAGAAAATATTCCTTTTAAACCAGAAGAGATTTTTTGCAAAAATTTCTGAATTCAAAATAAAATAGATAAATGTTTATAATGTTTTCACAACTGAGAAACTTCATAATATTAGAGTAAAATGGTGTTCCTTGAGCCATCCTTGGGTTTTTGTAGTTTTAGTTGAGCAAACTAAAAAATAACAAATAACCAAAAATTATATATAATCTCAGAGTATTTAGTATATTAATGTGAATTAGGAATCTCTGAAAGAGGCATGTGGTATACAGAGTTTGCTAAACATATTTGATTAACAAATTAAGACGTCACAGTTTGGAGGAAAATACTGGTATAGAATATAATTTATGGAATCATGTATCTTTTTACATACACACACATACACACACAAAAAAAATTCCCTTATATCAAAGTAACTAAATATATAAAATCAGTAGATTTTAGTTATGCAATTCATATAAATCATTGGATTATATGTTTTTTAAAACTATAGTTTGGAGTGCCCTGAAATTCTGATTTAATAACTTAAGAGGAGCTCAGAATCCATATTTAAAAAAGCATTCTTGGTGATTTTAATTCAGGTAATACACACTTAGAAAACCACTGAGATAAAATTACATTTGTTATCAATTCACTTTCTGTACATGTGTGTATCACAGGCAAACCTTTTAAAGTGAGTAAAAATGTCAGCGTGCTGTTATTTTAGAAAAGGAAGCACCCCACCCCCATTTATTTTCTACGTCCCTCTACAATTACTGAGAAGTAGTGAAGCTTTTACTGGATGGCTCATTCTTCCTACCATTGTGCCTGACCAAACACACCTAGAGAGCCTTGACTTAGAGGACGAGATTAGCCCAGAATTTGTGGAGGGAGCTCAGTGAGTAAGCCAAACCATTACAGAATATTTAAAATAAACACTAAACTCCTATTAAGGAATCATTTGGGGCACTGGAAGCTGCAAAAGGAAAGTTAAATGGGAATAGAAGAATGTTGTTAAAAGAAGGGTTGGGATCTTAGTAGGTTAGAACATAAAGATATAATTTATAAATAAAATTTCCTTTAAACATGGGTATAGAGATAAGCATGCTTATTTATTTATTTATTTTTATCTACTTTGTGTTTTGTTTTGTTTTGTTTGTTTTTCTGTTGATACTAGGGCAAAAGCTGAAGATTTTGAGTAGCAGAAAAAAATGAAAGATCTCAGAGACTAAACACTAATTCTCCTCCCCGCAGTTGGACCAGGGTCTGAGAAATTAGTAAAGAGTGACTCTGCATAGGGCAGAGTTGGGGATGGCCACCTGTTGCAGGTGGATGAAAGGCTGTCCTACATGGTCATGTATATGAACCATACAGCTTGAATGACAGTACATGGAGGTGCTGTTAACAACAGCAATACCACCAAAAAGGTGGGAAGATTTGACAGAAGCACCCCAGGATGACTAATTCTGTCATTTTCAATCAATGTCAAGGAGACATAAGTTTTTTTTAATGAGAAAACAAGCAGGCCACACCACGGAGAAATACGCCTGGCCAATGTGTCTAAAGGAGGGAAGAAACTCCCTAACTCTGGATCACATAGAAGCCGCAGAACCAGCTTCCACAGGGAACCACCCCGTTCAGGGTGGGAGACAGAATACATTTTTTAAAGATTGATTTCATTTCAGACTCAGAGACCACCAATGTCATATTTCTTCCTGATTATAACCACACGGGCAGAATATGGCAAAGTCCATTAGAAAAACAAAGATATGTTCTCAAAAGATAAAAATAGGCTAAAGGAACTCTGTTCTGGAAAAGTGTTAGCCTAAGTAACAAGAACAAGATCAATTTAAGAAACAAACTGACATATGGATCTTGACGTATTGGAGGAAAGGTCTTTGTGTATGGAGTTTTCCATAAAGTGCAGTCCTCACTAAAAGGCTGGACTAAAGATACAGTGGAGGCAGAGCATAATGGCGGATGGGATGGACATGTAGCCCACCTCTCCCAGTCATCAGAACAAGGGAGAATGGGGGATGACAGCTGATTGGAGCCCCCTCTCAATAGAAGCTCCAGTCTGGAAGGAGAGATAACGACCAGAAAGAACCCAACAAAGCTGAAGGAGGGGAGCCGAGCTGAGAGATGAGATAGATAATTGCTCGTCTTCCCTGCTGAGGCAAGCTTCAACTCCAAAGAAACTATTTTCAGGTACAGATCTCATCCCAAAGAGGTTGTGTGGCCATCCCCTCCCCTAAAAGAGTTGCTTGCTTACTGTGTAATCTCTACTGGTGAGCGATAAACTGAGGCTCTCCTTTCTCACCCCACCAAAGGGAATTGCTGGAAGTTGGGACTCCTTTTCAAGAGAGCCCCTGTGGTGAGTCTAGGAATTCCCTTGTCTGACAAGAAATTTTAACAAATATTTTCCTTGCAACCTTGATCCTTCAGTCTACCCACCGCCCTCCCACCCCCAACCCAACCTGGCAGCCTAGAAGCCCAACTCCTCCAGAATCAAGAATGTCTGCTCTTCTTGGCTAGGATCGGGTATTGCATAGATGGTGGCTATACAGCTGTGCGTACCTGTGAATCCAGTAACTTCAGAGAATGACATAGAGGGAAAGGTGACTGACCTGGCCTACCAAAAATACTATTTCAGCAGTAGACGGAGGCTTGGGTTCCTGCACTGCAGGTGGAGGCTCAGAAACTGCTGAGGTGCATGAACACAAGAGGAGGAGCCTCCCACCCAACTTCACCTTAGTAGAGTGATCCTGCTGGCCTCTAACTCTAGAGAGTCATCTCCCCAACTCTGTGGCCTGCCTGAGGGAACCAGACCTCTGCCTATAGGTATTCCAGAGCTTCAGAACAGCAGCAACAAAGGTGCAGTGGCTGAGGGAGAAATTCTTTTGCTGTCTGGATATCTTGAGGTTTGGGCTGAGCTCAGGTGGAACTTTCTTCACCTGCCATTAAGCACCTGAGGCAGGAAGACCTCACCTTCCCCTGCTGGATGGTGTTAGGCTGTAGTAACAAGGGGAGGAGGCAACAACCTCACTTTGACTCTGGCAGGGACATAGCCCTGACACATTTGTTTATTGGACAGAACAGGGCCACAGAGACTGGGTTAACAGAGACTGACAGTGGGAATACTAGAGACTAGGGGAAACAAATTTTGGTGCTGAAGGACGACCAAGTTGGGGTAAGAGGTATCAACCCCTGGCCCTAAACCTCCTATTGGATAGACCTCTCTAACCCCTCAGAGAACCAGAGGCACTCAAATCACACTCAAGCTGCCAATAGACCCTTGACATCTAGTTGCTGGAGTCCTCTTGAACTCTCCAGCTAGAGAGTGGTAGTTGTCTGGGGCAATTGGTCTGGAACTCTCGAAGTGGACCAATTACACGAGGACCCTCCAAGGTTGGACCCTGGTTTTACTGTACTGGGAAGGTTTGATTGTACTCTTCCAGATATTAACGGTGGGGGAAGGGATGTCCTAGTTTCTTGTATTACACCAAAGGTGATACTGCAAACTAGATTTACTGTTTCACTAGGATTGGACAGAAATCAGCTGAATACAAGACAGAGCCACCTACTCCCACTATACCAAAAGGACTCTACAGCCATAGACTGTGGTACTGTACTGTTTTTTTGCAAAATTATGCAGGAAATGCTACAGTCACCAGTCCCAGTTCCTAGGTGAAGGGTTAATTAACCACAATCGTAAAAGTTTCCAGTCCAATTTCACCTTATCTGCTCATATAGCTAAACACTGAAAAAAAATCATTGGGCAGAATCAGCGGAAAAACTCTGCAACATGAATAAACAGAACATTTCAACACCCCCAAGGAATGACAAAACAGCCAATCCAGAGGATTCCATTTGCAAACAGATAGCTGAGATGTCTGAAATCGAATTTAGAATTTGTATTGCAAACTCGATCAACAGAATGGAAGTAAAGATGGAGGTAGAAATTGTAGGATTAATTCAGAAGTTGTCTCAAGAACTCAATGAATTCAAAGACAAACTCACCGAAGATTTAGAGACATTGAGAAAAGAAGGTGCAGCCTTACATGATATGAGAAATACAGTAGAATCCCTCAGTAACAGAATGGAACAGGCAGAAGAAAGGATTTCTGACACCAAAGACAAAGCTTTTGAATGATCCGAACATTCAAAAAGGAAGTTAAATGGAGAGCAAAAACAGATCATTCTCTCAGAGAGCTCTTGGATAACTCAAAGAAAACCAATATTCGCCTTATACAGATTCCTAAAGGTGATGAAGTAGCTTCACAAGGCACAGAGGCCCTTCTTCATGAGATGATGAAAGAGAACTTTCCAGACCTGCCAAGAGATCCTGAAATCCAGATAGAAGATTGTTTCAAAACCCAAAAACCAGGAAGACTCAACCCAAATAAGACATCCCCCAGTACATCATAATTAACTTTACTAAAGTTAGTATGATGGAGAAAATCCTGAAAGCAGCCAGATGTAAAATATCCATAACCTACAAGGGGAAGAATATTAGTATGACTGCTGATCTCTCTGCTGAAACCTTTCAAGCCAGAAGAGTGTGGTCATCGACTTTTAATCTCCTAAAACAAATAATGTTCAACCCAGGATCCTGTACCCAGCTACACTGAGTTTCATTTATGATGGAGAAATTAAATACTTTAATGACAGTCATGTTGAAGAAATTTGCCATAACTAAACAAGCTCTCTAGGATATCCTCAGACCAATTCTCCATAATGGCCAGCACAACTCTCCACCACAAAAGTAAACTCACTCTGAAATTTTTGATCAAATTCCAAATTCCACAGTGGTGAAAGGATTAAAACTGTCCACTGGACTTTTGAAAAACTCAATACCCAAAATTATACCAGACCTAAATATTCTTAATTAAACTGAATGAATTAAATTGTCCCCTAAAGAGGCACAGTCTAGCTGACAGGACACAAAAACTCAGACCAGATATATGCTTCATACAAGAATCTCATCTTATCTTAAATGATACATATAGCCTCAGGGTGAAGGGATGCTTATCTACATTCCAGGCAAAAGGAAAACAGAAAAAAGCAGGTGTTGCAATTATATGTGCAGACACAATAGGTTTTAAACCAACAAAAATAAGGAAAGATAAGCAGGGTCACTACATATTTATTAAGTGCATGACTGAATATGATGAGATTTCAATTATTAGTATTTATGCAGCCAACCAAAACACACCAATTTGTAAGACAAACTCTAATGGATATGAGCAACTTGATTTCCTCCAGGTCCACAGTACTCGGAGATTTTAAACCCCTTTAGCGGTGTTGGATAGATCCTCAAAAATAAACTAAGCAAAGAAATTTTAGATTTAAACTTAACAATCCAATAATTGTATTTAAAAGATATTTACAGAACATTTTATCATAACAAAAGTGAATACACATTCTTCTCATCAGCTCATGGAACATACTCCAAAATTGATCACATCTTAGGTCACAAATCTAACCTCAGCAATTTCAAAAGAATAGAAGTTATTCCTTACATTTTCTCAGACCTTCATGGAGTAAAAGTGGAACTCAGTAACAACAAGAACCTGTGTACTCATACAAAAACATGGAAACGGAATAACCTAATGCTGACCAATAGCTGGGTCATAGATGAGATTAAGAAGGAAATAAAAAATTTTTTGGAACAAAACAATAATGAAAACATGAATTGCCAGAACCTCTGGGATATCACAAAGGCAGTACTAAGAGGGAAATTTATAGCGCTGCAACCCTTCCCCAAGAGAACAGAAAGAGAGGAACTTAATGACATAATGGGAAATCTCAACAATTGGAACAGGAAGAACATTCCAATCCAAAACCCAGCAGAAGAAAAGAAATAACCAAAATTGGACCAGAATTAAATGAAATTGAAAGCAAAAGAATTATACAACAGATCAATAAATCAAAAAGTTGGTTTTTTGAAAAGGTGAATAACATAGATAAACCTTTAGCTAACCTAACCAGGAAAAAAAGTGTAAAATTTCTAATTTCATCAATCAGAAATGGTAAAGACGAAATAACAGACTCATCACAAATTCAAAAAATCCTTAATGAATACTGCAAGAAACTTTATTCTCAGAAATATGAAAACCTGAAGGAAATTGATGAACGTTTAGAAGCATGGCACCTGCAAAGACTTAGCCAGAATGAGGTGGAAATGTTGAACCGGCCAACATCAAGTTCTGAAATAGCATCAACTGTACAAAATCTTTCTAAAAATAAGAGCCCAGGTCCAGATGGCTTCACATCAGAATTGTACCAAACTTTTAAAGAGAAACTAGTATGTATATTTCTCAAACTTTTCCAAAATTTAGAAAAAGAAACAATACTATCCAACATATTCTATGAAGCAAGCATCACCTTGATCCCCAAACCAGGAAAACACCCAACAAGAAAAGAAAATTATAGACCAATATCACTAATGAATATTGATGCAAAAATATTCAACAAGATCCTAGCAAACAGAACCCAGCAACACATCAAACAATTTACAAACCATGACCAAGTGTGTTTTATTCCAGTGTTACAAGGATGGTTCAGTATACATAAATCTATGAATATAATTCAGCACATAAATAAATTAAAAAACAAAGATCATATGATTCTCTCAATTGATGCAGAAAAAGTTTTTGATAATATCCAGCATCCCTTCATGATCAGAACACCTAAGAAAATGGATATAGAAGGGACATTTCTAAAACTAATAGAGACCATCTTCAACAAACCTACAGCCAATATCATATTCAATGGAGTTAAATCGAAACCATTTACACTCACATCAGGAATCAGGCAAGGTTGCCCATTGTCTCCCTTGCTCTTTAACATTGTAATGGAAGTTTTATCCATTGCAATTAGGGAAGAAAGGGAAATCAAGGGTATCCATATAGGGTCAGAAGAGATCAAACTTTCACTCTTCACAGATGATATGATTGTATATTTGGAAAACACCAGGGATTCTACTACAAAACTCTTCGAAGTGGTCAAGGAATACAGCAATGTCTCAGGATACAACATCAACACCCATAAATCTGTACCCTTTATATATACCAACAATACCCAAGTTGTAAAAACAATCAAGGACTCTATTCTCTTCACAGTAGTGCCAAAGAAGATGAAATATTTGGGAGTTTATCTGACAAAGAATGTGAAAGATCTCTATGAAGAGAATTATGAAACTCTAAGAAAATAAATAGCTGAAAATGTTAACAAATGGAAAAACATGCCATGCTCATGGCTGTCAAAAATCAACATTGTCAAAATGTCTATACTACCCAAAGCAATATATAATTTTAATGCAATCCCTATTAAATCTCCATTGTCATACTTAAAAGATCTTGAAAAAATAATACACCTTTATATATGAAATCAGTAAAAACCTTTAATAGCCAAGACATTACTGAGAAATAAAAACAAAGCAGGAGGAATTACATTACCTGACCTCAGACTATACTATAAATCAATAGTGATCAAAACAGCATGGTACTGCCACAAAAACAGAGACGTAGATATATGGAACGGAATAGAGAATGAAGAAATGAACCCAGCTACTTACCATTATCTGACATTTGACAAGTCAATTAAAAACATTTAATGGGGAAAAGATTCCCTATTTAACAAATGGTGCTGGGTGAACTGGCTGGTGACCTATAGAAGACTGAAACTAGACCCACACCTTTCATATTTAGCTAAGATAGACTCTCACTGGATTAAAGATTTAAACTTAAGAGATGAAACTATAAAAATACTAGAAGAAAGCGCAGGGAAAACTCTTGAAGGAATATGCCTGGGCAAATATTTTTTGAGGTGGACTTCCCGGGCAATTGAAGCTGCATCAAAAATACCCTACTGGGACCTGATGAAACTAAAAAGTATCTGCACAGCCAAGAACACAGTAAGTAGAGCAAACAGACAACCCTCAGAATGGGGGAAGATATTGGCAGGATATGTCTCCAACAAAGGTTTAATAACCAGAATCCATAGTGAACTCAAACGTATTAGCAAGTAAAGAACAAATGATCCCATCTCAGGCTGGGCAAGGGACTTGAAAAGAAACTTCTCTGAAGAAGACAGACGCATGGCCTACAGACACAGGAAAAAATGCTCATTCTTAACCATCAGAGAAATGCAAATCAAAACTACTTTGAGATATCATCTAACTCCAGTAAGATTAGCCCACATCACAAAATCCCAAAACCAGAGATATTGGTGCGGATGTGTAGAAAAGTAAATACTTCTGTACTGCTGGTGGGAATGCAAACTAATATGGCACTTTTAGAAATATTTTTGGAGAATACTTAGAGATCTAAAAATAGATCTGCCATTCAATCCTATAATTCCTCTACTAGGTATATATCCAGAAGTCCAAAAATTGCACTGTAACAAAGATATTTGTACCAGAATGTTTATTGCAGCTCAATTTATAAGTCCTAAGTCATGGAAAAAACCCAAGTGCCCATCGACTTATGAATGGATTAATAAATCATGGTATTTGTACACCATGGAATATTATGCAGCTGTAAAGAAATATGGAAACTCTACCTCCTTCATGTTTACATGGATGGAGCTGGAAAATATTCTTCTTAGTAAGGTATCCAAAGAATGGAAGAAAATGTACCCAATGTACTCAGCCCTAATATGAAACTAATTTATAGCTTTCATATGAAGGCTACAACCCAATCTCAGAACAAGAATATGCGGAAGGGGGCAAGGAAGGAAAGGGAGGGGAAGATAGGGTGGAGGGAGGATGATTGGTGGGTCCAAATCTTGGTGTATCTTGGAAGGGTGCAGGTGTAGTTTAGTAGGTGTAGAGTATAAGGGTTTGAACACAATAATTAAGAAAATATCATGAAGGCTATGTTAAGTAGTTTGGTGAAAATATTTCAGACTATATATGGAACCAGCACATTGTATCTCATGATTAGACTATTGTACACAGCTATGATTTAATTTAAAAAAGAAAAAAGAATACTAGGCTGGGTGTAGTGGCTCATTCCTATAATCCCAGCACTTTGGAAGACTAAGGACAGAGGTCAACTTGAGGCCAGCAGTTAGAGACCCATCTGGACCATGTAAGGAGACCTGACACACACACACGAACAACAGCAATAAAAAAAAACCTTAGCCAAGCATGTTGGCATATGCCCGTAATTCCAGGTACTTAGGAGGCTGAGGTAGGTGGATCATGTGAGTCTGGACGGTTGTGATTATAGTGAGCTATGATCAGCCACTGCACTCCCAAGCTTGGTGATGGAGCAAGGACATTGTCTCAATTAACAACAACAAAAACAAACTTACATTAAACAATAAAAATAAACAAAAAACTCTAACTCTTCTTATAATTTACTTTGTTGTGCAGAGTGTTTTTTTTTTATTTTAATATTATCCCATTCATTTATTTGTGCTTTTATTGCCTGTGCTCTTGAAGTTGTTTCCATAAATCTTTTCCTAAGCCAATGCTTTGAAGTATTGTCCCTATGTCTTTTTTTCTAATATTTTCATATATTTGGATCTTACATTTAAGTTTTTCATTTATATTGAGCTTATTTTTAATAGTATTTTTTGTTTCAGATTAATACGAGGGTACAAGTAAAAATCGAGCTATCATATGACTTGGCAATATCTTGCTACCAACTGTATATTCAGAAAAAAAGAAAGTAATGATATAAGAAAGGTATCTGTATTGACATTTTTATTACAGCTCTATTTACAATAACCAAGAGAAGCAGCCTGAGTATCCATCAGTGGATTAATGTCAGTAGTGGGGAAAGTATCACAATAGGTACAAGGCTGCCACATCTGCCCCTGTTTACTTTTGACACTTAGCTTTCCTGCATTTTTCTGGTAATCTTTTTTTTTTTTTTGCATTTTTTGGCCAAGACCAAATTTGAACTTCCCACCTCCGGTATATGGGGCCAGCACCTTATTCCTTGAGCCACAGGCGCTGCCCTCATCAGTGGATTAATGGATAAAGAAAATGCAGTGTGTGTTATATATTAATGAAATACCATCATTTGCAGCAACATGGATGAATTTGGAGGACGTTACATTAAGTGACATAAGCCAGGCACAAAAAGACAAATACCTCATGTTCTCATTTATATATGAAAACTAAACAAGGTGATATGGAAGTAGATTGTGGAATGGTGGTTTCTAGAGGCTTCTAGGTGGTTTATAGAGTGCAGGTTGATTAAGGGATGCAAAACTACACTGGAGGCATAAGTTCTAATGTTTTATTTGTGTTCTATCAGCACTTTAAGGTGAGTATAATTAATGACAATTTTTTTATATTTACAAGGAGCTAGAAAATTGTATTTTGAATTTTCTCAGGACAAAAATGTTGTTAATAAAAATGTTTGAGGTGATGGATATACTAATTAATTTGCTTTGATTAGTACACAATGCGTACATATACAAAAATATCACACTGTATGCAGAAATGTGTAAAATTTAAGTTTCAGTTAAAAAGATCATACTAAAAACAACTCATTTTTAAAATTAAAAACATTAAAATATATAAAAATCTAAACTATGATATTTTGTATATGAAAATAAGATAGATTTATTTAATGTGATCACATAAATAAAATAGAAGTACCAAAAAATGTATACACTTCTTAAGAAAGGGGAAATCTGTATTAGAATTACAGTACTCAAGTCATATTTGAGTTTTTCAATTATAAGATATATAAGATATGTAGTACAGTATACAAGATAAAAAAAGTTCTTGGTATATATTGAGAATTGCAATTTTAATACTTTTTTTGCTTTCTTGAAATGTGTATATGTTTTTTTAACACCTCTACATAACTTATTTTTTTAAACAAATGGAGTAGCTGCTTTTAAAATAAATATCAAAATGATAATTTACTAATAAATTTTTGTTATTTTAACCTAAATATAAACCTTCTTTATATTTTAACATAATTAAAAAAAAATCTGACTTCATAAACTCAATATTTGGAAGAAATGATTCTGTGTTTTTTATGGAACCAGAAGAAACCCGTATGCCTAAGGCAGTTCTTAGTAATCAAAACACAGCTAGGGGTATCAGCATACCAGATTTTAGACTGTACTACAAAGCCATACTGGTCAAGACAGCATGGTAATGGCACAAAAAATAGAGACATAGACTCTTGGAATTGAATAGAAAACCAAAAATTGAAACTAACATCTTACAACCACCTAATCTTTTATAAACCAAACAAGAAGATACCTTGGGGGAAAAGACTCCCTATTCACTAAATCGTGTTGTGAGAACTAGATATCCACATGTAAAAGACTGAAACTGGACCCACACCTTTCCCCACTCACAAAAATTGATTCAAGATGGATAAAGGACTTAAATTTAAGGCATAAAACAATAAAAATCCTCAAAGAAAGCATAGGAAAAACACTGGAAGATATTGGCATGGGGAAAGACTTCATGAAGAAGACTGCCATGGCAATTGCAACAACAACAAAAATAAACAAATGGGACTTCATTAAACTGAAAAGCCTCTGTACAGCTAAGGAGACAACAACCAAAGCAAAGAGACAACCTACACAATGGGAAAGGATATTTGCATATTTTGAATCAGACAAAAGCTTGATAACTAGGATCTATAGAGAACTCAAATTAATCCACATGAAAAAAGTCAACAATCCCATATATCAA
>CAUYPK010018792.1:0-12809 GCA_963574355.1 Loris lydekkerianus
TCAAGGGCAACATTCAGACTTGTTGTATACTGACTTTGCCATCTGAGCAAAGATTCTTTCTCAAAGCATATTTGCTTTATTCACTCTCTGGTTTTCGCCAAGAAATTAAAAGGATGATTTTCGTGCTGGTTTTGTTTTAAAAAAAAAAAAAAAAAAAAAAAAAAAAGAATCTAACTGTATTACAGAGGAAACAACCTCATGGAAAGGAATGGGGCAAAAGTTCTTGATCTAAGTAACTTTGGAAATAAGAGGAGCCTGGAAGACAAAATAAGAGGAGCTCTACTGAACACTGCACTGTAGTTAATGAAGCTTTATTTTTCCTGCAGTGGCACAGCTTAACAAATATGAAACTTCTCCATATGTATACTGATATAGAACAATTAAGTAACTGGTTGGCAGATGGTGGGAACCAGGTTTCTCACTGTCGGCAAGGAAGGTTACAGATATGCAAATGGAGAATTCTGTAATGGATTAGAGTTGGAGATATCAGTATGAATTCATGGTTAGACTAATACATATGCTTTGGTATAGAAATACTTATATTTCTATACACAGAAGGTGCCAAAAAATGAATATACAATTTAAGAAAGGAAAAATTGTATTAAATTTATAATACTCAATATATATACTGATAACAAAAGTTGAATGCAGTTTACATTGAACACCTCTTGCAACTTCGAAAATCAAATGTGACTTGAGTATTACAAATTTAATATGGCTTTCTTCTTTCTTAAAATGTGTACATTTTTTGGCACCCTCTGAATATGCTTGTGTTAGTGTGCATGCATAAACGATTGGTCCTCCAAACACATGGTCTGCATCTAGGGATTCAAACAACCATGGATCTAAAATATTTCAGAGGCTGAGTGCAATGCTCATGTCTATAATTCTAGCACTCTGGGAGGCTGACGTGGGTGGATTGCTTGATCTCAGGAGTTCAAGACTAGTCTGAGCAAGATCAAGATCCTGTCTCTCCTAAAAAAATAGAAAAAAACAAACAAAAAAGCAAAACAAAGAAACAACAACAGTAACAACACAATTCTAAACTAGTGTGGTCTTGTGGTGGATTCCTGCAGTCCCAGCTCAGGAGGCTGAGGCAAGAGGATTGCTTGAGCTCAAGAGTTTAAGGTTGCTGTGAGCTATGATGACAAGGCACTCGACCCAGGGTGACTGAGTGAAACTCTGTCTTGAAAAAAATATATATATATTTGAGAAAAGAAAAATTCTACAAAGTTCTAAAAACCAAAACTTAAACTTTCCATGTGCTGAGTGCAAAGTTGAATCCATGCAAATAAAGTGATGTGTAGGCATTGCATTAGGCATTATAAAAATCTAGAGGTGATTTAAAATATACAGGAGGATATGTGTAGATTACATGTAAATACTATGCTATTTTACATAACAAACTTAGCATTCATTTATTCTTGTATCTGCAGGGGGTTGTGGAACCAGTCTTCCATGGTTACCAAGGGACAACTGTATTTCCTTGCTCTACCTTCTGAGAGGACCAAGAAGAAATAATACCCTGATAGTAATGAGGATAGCCTAGTCATTAGACATTATTTTTAACATTATTGTCCAGTGAAAAGGATTAGGGATCCTTGCAGAAATGTCTGCTTCTAGGTCTCAGATAGGAAACACACAACATGAACCTGAGGTCTCAGGTAGGAAACACACAACATAAGCGTGCTGTGGTGCCAGAAAATAAGAGTTCTAGACACAAACGGTCAAAAAAAAAAAAAAAAAATCCCACAATAATGGATGTGTGTCAGACACAGAAGCCAACTAAAAGAACTCCTGATGACCATGGCTGGTGTAATTTGATTAATCCAACATGAAAAGAAATACCTGAGTCTATAATGATATATAATCATGTACTATATGACATTTTGGTCAACGACAGACCACATATAAGATGATAGATTCAAAAGATAATAATGAAATAGCCTATTTAGGTATACCATTTTAAAAATCTATTATACCATATTTTTACTGTATTTAGGTATGATTAGGTAAACAAATAGCACTGTGTCACAATTATCTACAGTATTGAGTACAGTAACATGCTATCTGTACAACATGCTTTGTAGCCTAGGAGCAACAGGCTATGCCATATAACCTTGGTGGTACAGTAGGCTTTACAACCTAGGTTTGTGTACGTGCAGTCTACAGTGTTTGCACAATGACAAAATTGTGCATTTCTCAGACCATATTCCCACTGGTAAGTGACACATGACTATATATACACAAAGAAGGGAGAAGAATTCCAAAAATGTATGTGGATGCTCCCCTTTCAAAGAAGTAGATCCTGATTCCTCACTCTGTAAGTGTGGACTTTGCTAGTGACTTCCTTCAGTGCAGTATCTGAAAAGAGAGGTAGGTACCACTAATTACACTGTGAAGAAAACTGAAAACCATTATCTAGCTAAGCAATCAATGTTAAAATCAGTAGTGATAATGATAATACATCTCATAGTATGTATTTGAGATCCCTTGATATGAACTGATGAAAATGGCATTTCACTTCTATGACTCTTTCCCCAAAATACATAAACCCAGGTTATTTATAAGGAAAAAAATCCCACAAATTCCATGTGAGGGGCATTCTGTAATATACCTGACCACTACTTCTCAAAATTGTCAAAGTCATCAAAACAAGGAAATATAGAGATGCTGTCACAAGCCAAGGGAAGAGAGTGTCAATAGACTTAATGTGGCTCTTTTGTTGTAGTTGCTTAATTCAAGTTCTCTGTGGATTCTAGTTATCAAGCTTTTGTCTGATTCATAATAAGCAAATATCTTTCCCCATTCTGATGCCTGTCTATTTGCTTTGGTTGTTGTCTCCTTAGCTGTACAGAAGCTGCTCAGTTTAATTAAGTCCCATCTGTTTATTTTTGCTGTTGTTGCAATTGCCACTGGAGTCTTCTTCATAAAGTCTTTCCCCAGGCCAATACCTTAAAGTGTTTTCCCTACATTTTCTTCAAGAATTTTTATTGATTCATGCCTTAGATTTAGATCTATTATCCATCTTCACAAGCAGTGTAACCTGGTTCTTTGTACCCTCAATGATTCCCCAACAATAAAAAAAAATTAAAAGAAAATAGAATTAATGTGGTATTCTGGATGGGATCCTGCAATAGCAAAGGGATATTTGATAAAAATCCATAAAATCTGAGTAAATGACAGACTTCCGTTAATAAAAATGTATCAAAATTTTTCCATTAATTGTGAAAAGTGTACTATCCTGATGTAAGACGTTACTAATGAGATAAAGTAGGTTGTAGGGCATGAGAAAATTCTCTATCTTATTAGTACAGTTTTTCTTAAATCCAAAATTATTCTAATTTTTTCTTAAAAATTTATTGGAAGATTCTCTTGAGGCTCCTATAGATACTTACGCTTCTGAGTGAGTTTTGGAAATCTGCCACTGGACATTTTCTAGATCAGATTATGATTCCAATGTAGCTTCTGTTACTTTCCCCCCCCCCTCACACACACACATTTTGGGTCATTTCTGTACCTTCTTTCTGCTGGGCGAATGGCCCCTGACGACATGGTGCAAAAAGCATCTCAGTATTACACTGACTTAATGATAAGACCATTCTCCTCGACTACAATGGTAATTAAAACAACAAATATGTCTCTCTCTCCTTTGTTAAGGTCTTACTTAAACTTACTTGTTCTCAATCATTTCATTTATTACAGTATTTACATACTTCTGTATTGTCCATACTCCACACTGAGTTGCATGAACATTCTAAGTCTTCTGGCACTCTTATTCTCACCCTTGAGGTAACCTTTTCATTCTCTTCTCTTTTCTTCCATCCAGTGATGATGAATCCAGATTGGCTTATCAGTTATATGGATTCTTCACTGGCCTTTTATTTTCTCCTGTCACTTTTCTTGATTTTGCCATATAATTGCTGGCAATATATAAGGATGTAAGTCTCTGGGTTCAGCTAGGATTTGCTTCAACTTGGAGAACTGCACTATTGGGAAAGCCCAAAAGCCCAGAATCAAACCCAAGGGGTAGTGGTCAGTTCTATCTAATGAGAGTTAAGCACAGTGATGTGGAAAATCAAACCTATAGTAAGTTACAGAGCACAGGTAAAATAAGTGTTTCCTTTCAGTGGATCTTCAGGTAAGAAATGAGACAAGATCTATCAAATTGTGACCTGGTAAACCAGAAGGAAGTTCATTCTCTAAGGAATTTATGATAGTTTACTAATGTTCAGAGCTGGGCTGAAAAGACCAGGAGGTTGCGGGCAGGTATGAAGAACCTGGTGATGGTGGACAGTGAGGCTGGGTGAGGAGAGATATATTGGAGGGTCACACTGCATCTGCTCACCTCTGGGTAATCAGAGAACAACTAGGGTTGAAGCCCAAGTATATGGTCCCTAATAAAAGGAAATGTTCTGCTATATTTAAAAGGAGTAAAAAATCGCAGTCAATTCAATATAATTTCAGAACCGCATGTGCTTAGAGGATAGAACAAAGTTAAGTAGGATCATATTCTCTGGTGGCACATGGTGATTTCTTTCTGATGCTCATGTGGTTTCTAAGAGATTAAAGTCTCACTGCAGATGTAAAAGCTACAGAAAAGAAATTTTTTAAAAATTTTATTGGGTTGGATGTAGGCGGGACATTGTACATTCACTTTTTGCAACACACAGATTTCCTGGTGATAAGTGGACAGGCATAGAGCACATACCACCACTCAGTGACTCACAGAGAGAAAAACCTCTTTGATATTTACAACTATGAGAAAACATTGAATCTTCTCCTCATTGGCGTTCTCTTAGACTCTGGTTCTTACAACCTCTGTCTCTAGGAGTGTCTCTCAGTCCTCTCTTATTTCTTCTCCCTTTTCCTCTGCCTCCTCTGTCTCTTATTTTTTCTGTTTTAAAATTCCCGAGGGAGGATGGTGAGGAGGTTGCTACTTTAAATGGAACAACCAAAGCGCTTATGTTTAGGATTACAGCTTCGTGCTTGCCCTTTGAAATATGTGTTACCTGCTGCCATACATACTATGTCCTTTCAAGGTCCAATGTTCCCCAGAGTTTTCTCTTCAGACTCTATCTCCTGCACGTTTGTCACCTCTTTCTAAGTCCTATGTCCTGGAATCTCTTAATATTTTATGATGGAGTTGTGATGGTGATGTGTGGGTTTAATGTCAAGTGCCCAAACCAGTGATTCTAAATTGCTGTTTGACTTCAGAAATGATTGTTTAAATTCAAATTAAGGGGGTAAATCAGAGATGAGGGGCCAAGTACTACCTAGTCTGCTAATCCTCTAGGGAAAGAGTTGTGTAATCCTTAACATCTCTGTGATGAGTAATTTTAGAAAGATAATTAAAGACTAGACAATGTTGCAGTTTATTATGTTTATTAAAATAGTAGATACACTCTTTTTCATAAAAATAATATATGTTATTTGATACATATTTGTATGCTTTGAAAAATTGCTTTTCGAGATAAATTCATGTGATCGAGGAGAAAATTAGTTTTAGTTTTCCACAACCACTACAAATTATTTTGTGGTAAAAATGTGTATTGTGAATTTTATAGAACCTGATTTAGAAACCATTTTAGGTGAAAAACTGTTACTCTCCTCCACTGAAAAAAACAAATGCCACATTTTCATTGAAAATGATCAGGAGGAAAAGAAGAAAAACATGGGAATGATTACGATTAATTTCAATGCCACAGTGTGAATTTGAGTTCTTATTTTCTGTAAATATTTTTATTAAATGTGAAAACAATTTTATAGAAACACAAAAGTATTTAAAATAAAATATTCATATATCCTATGATATTCTTTTTCTTTGTACTTCCACATTAAATGTCTTGCTTTCTATATGCATATATAGTTTATCAAAAATTGTCATAATTCTCATGAAAATTTATATTTTTCATTTAATCTGATATATATTTGTCATATGTCACAATCTTAAAATTATTTAATTTATTTATTTATTTGAGACAGAGCCTCAACCTGTCAATCTCAGTAGAGTGCTGTGGCATCACAGCTCACAGCAACCTCCAACTCCTGGGCTCAAGTGATTCTCCTGCCACAACACCCAGCTATTTTTTGTTGCAGCTGTCATTGTTGTTTGGCGGGCCCAGGCTGGATTCGAACCCACCAGCTCAGGTGTATGTGGCTGGTGCCTTATGGCTTGAGCCACAGGCGCAGAACCTAAAATTATTTTTAATAACTAAATAAAATAAAATAGAAATAATATGGTATAATCTACTTAATTATTCCCATGTGTTACAAATTTAACAGTAAGAACTTTGTCACTATTATTTTGTAATGAACATTTACAAAGTACATTTTTCCCCATATTTTGGATTATCTCCTTTGAGCTTCAGAAGTAATATTATTATGTTAAATACTGTAAAAAATTTTATAGTCTTGATATGAAATACTTATTTTCTATTCATTAATGTTGTACCAGTTCATGATGCCAGTTTCATGAGGACTTTTCAAGTATTGATTGCAATTAATTGAAATTGTTAGTTTCAGTTTTAGACAATATAGTCTGGACATAACAGCATTATATAGTTTTTGTAAAAATGTGTTCCAATACATCTAAAATAGGTATTTACTCATATGGCTGCCAATTAGTATTTTTCTTATTGTCTTTTTGTTTACCATACTCTTTTGTATGACCTCTTTCATATGAAATATAAATTCTTTAATAATTCCTTAATATCTCATGTAATCTCAACATTTCATTTTCACCTTTATTTCAGTTATATTTCTATTTCATATTCATTTTCTTAATTCTTGTCAACCAAATTACATGTACAAGGTATTGGGCTAGTGACTAGAATAAACTGTGGAACTAAATAGATATGCTCCCTGCTTTTTCACTTTAAAGTAGAAAAAACAAAAAAGGCAAGTGAATAAATCGTTTGACTTTTACAAAGTTGCAATGAAAAAAATTGAAAGAGTGTGGGAATATAAAATTGGTAGAGGAAAGGTCTGCTTTAGACAAAATAGCTCCCTCTGAGTGGACATCATTGAAGGTAAAGATATTAACAGAAAGACAAGACATGAAGAGGAGTTTCCCAAATATTGAGTGTACCAGACACAAAAGCCCAAATATGGGAAAAAGCATGGAAGTCTTAATACATAGATAGACCACCATATGCGGTGGGGAGTGAGCTGGGGAATGTAAATGGGATGTGAATAAGCAGAAACATAGATTGGGAGGAAAAAAAAAAAAAAAGAAGTGACATATAAAAATTCTTTCCTTCATAATAGAAATGAAAAGACTGGCAAAATTTGCCAGAATCAACACTTTGAAAATGATAGAAATTAACAAAAGGTTTGAAGCAATCTAGAGAGCATTTATTTAAGTAAAATTACTGAATCTCAGCAAGAGCAGTGAGATTAGTCGTAATTTTAACTTGTTTTATTTGAGTCTTCCTTTGAAACAAATAAACAAAGGTTTGAAGTCCTAAGCTATTAGCCTTGGTTGACACTGAGGCTCTCCACAAACAGGTAGCAAAGGTGAAGGCAAAGTTGTCAGCTACATGAAAGAGTGTCAAGGGCCTCTCCCAAAATTCACACAGAGCCTGAAGCAAAGCCTACAAGGCTAACTAGTCTCAGAGATTTAAGAAGATTGCAGTTCAGTCATAAATTGACCACTAAGCTATCCATATAAAGACTACAATCACCACACAAATAAAGACTACAAACTTTACAGTGTTAGCTCTGAGCATCACTAAACATATAATTGACAACTATCCCTGGGAAGTGAGATAACTGATTTCCATAATTACTGCATTATATTATATAAAATATCTTCAACACAAAGCTATGTGACATACAGAGAAAAAAGAATATATAGTTATACAAAGGGGAAAATTTTTTAATAAAAAGTGCCTTAAAGAAAAGGAAATGTTTGTTTTAGTAGAAAATTACTCTCAATCAGGTACTTAGAGTATGTTCAGTGGGCTAAATAAAACCATGTTTAAAATACAAATGGGAAATAAAATAATAATGCTCTGTTACACAGAAAATATCAATATACAAAATATAGAATATAAAAAGGAAAAAAATAGAAATTCTTGAGTTGAAAAGCATAAAAACCAAAAATGGAAAATCTACTAGAGAGGTTCAAGAGAAGTTTGGATTAGGTAGAAAGAATCAATGTGCTTGAAGTCAAATCAATTGAGAATATCCAGTCAAAAATAGAATGAAAGAAGAATGAAGGAAAAGGAACAGAGCATCAGAGATCTAGGAGACATTATCAAGCACACCAACTTATGAGTAATAGAATCGCTAAAGGAGAGAACAAAGAGAAAGGGGCAGAATATTTGAAGAAGTAATGGCTAAAAAGTTGCCAACTTTAAGAAAAACCATAACCTAAATATTTGAAAAGCTCGGTGAATTCCAAGAAAATTAACTGAAAGGCAGTCACATCTTGATACATCATAATCAAACTGTCAAAACAAAAAGAAAAAAGAGATTCTTGAAAGTAGCAAGGGAAATGCTGCTCATTTCAAGCAAGAGAGTATCAATTATATTTACAGCTAGTTTCTCAGTAGAGAGTGGGATAGAGATAGACTATTCCAGTGCAAAAAGACAAACATTGTCAACTAAGGATCCCATATCCAGCAAAACTAATCTTTACAAGGAAGAAAAATTAACACGTTTAAAAACAATACCCTTGTAATATGCATCGTGGGTGTAATCCCACCAATCACCCTCCCTCTGCCCCCATCCCCCTTCCCTCCCCTCCCTTTCCCCCTTCCCCCTATTCTTGGGTTATAACTGGGTTGTAGCTTTCATGTGAAAGCCATAAAACCAGTGTATGGTGCCCCATGATGGCATTAATGTACATAGCTATGATTTAATAAAAATAAATAAATAAATAAATAAAACAATAGAAAATTTATTATTAGCAGGCCTTCCCTACAAGAAGGATGACTACCTAAGTAGATATTAAAAAAAGTGAAGGTGAATTTCATATTTGTAAAAGTTATATTTTTTCTCCTATTTAAAAGACAAGGAATAAAGCAAGAATTATAATTATAAATAATTATAAATATATAATTTTATATGTTAATATAAACATATATTCTGTTTTTTAACATATTTTGTTTTCATAATACCCTATATAAATATAGCATTATAAATTTGCAATTTAGATGAAATTTATAGGGTAATAGCACAAAGGAGAAGGAAGGAATTCAGTTATATAGGAGGAGCAAAGATTTTGTAAATTGTTAAAGTTGGCATTAAACCAAAATAGTTATTAATAATGATATGTATTGGGTAGCCCCCAAACTATAAATAAAATAGAGAATAAAAAATTGATAAAATCAGTAAAACCAATTTTTATTGGTATAAAACATTTGTACATATTTATGTGTGATATTTTATTATATGCATAAAATGTGTAATGATCAAGCTAAGGTATTTAGAATATCCATCACCATGAATACTTACTATTTCTGTGATGAAAACATTTCAAGTCCTCTACTTTTAGTTCATTTGAAATTTACAATACATGTACATTATTGATAACTATAGTTACCACACTCTAACTATTGAACATTTAGAACCCACTCCTTCTACCTAATTGTATAGCAAGACAAAAATTTTCTGTCAAGAAAATGAAAAGACACTCCCACAGAATAGATGGAAACATTTGCAAATAGTGTGTGATGAGAGAGCAGTGTGTTCAATATAGTTGACTATTAGCAACATATGTTTGAATTATATAGACCCACTTACAGGAAGATTTTTTTTTCCAAACAAACATGGATCAACAATTCTATAATTCACAGACTGTGAAACCCATGTTTATAGAGTGATAACCTTTTCATGTATGCAAGTTCCATAGGACAAACCAAGGGACTTTAACATGTGCATATTTAGGTAATCACAGGTGTCCTGGAATGAATCCTCATGTCTGATTAGAAAGAGATGAATGTAAATAATCTTTATAACTGAAATATATAAAGAAAAATAACATGACACAATACTTTAAATAGGCAAAGGACTTGAATATATACTTTTCTCACAAAGATACAGAAATGGTCAATAAACACATGATGCTCAACATCATAAGTCATTAGGAAAATTGAAATCAAAATCACAATGAAAAGCCCCCTTAAAATCACTAAGAAGACTGTAATAAAATAGGCAATAATAAGGGTTGGCAAGATGGGGAGAAATTAGAACCCTTATACATTGCTCTTAGGAAGTTTAAATGTTCACAGCCACTTTGAATAACAGTTAAACATACGTAAACATAGAATTACCATGTCATCCAGCAATTATTTTTCTAGGTGTATGCACAATATGAGTAAATAGATACCACTTTTCCCCTCTTTTTTCATAATTTCAGGTTAATACCAGGGCACATATGATTAAATTACATAAATTGCCTTTGTAAGGTTAAAGTTTACCTTGCAGATGTCTTTCTCTGAGGAAGTGTGCTGTACCTGAGCAGGGTATCCATTGAGTAAGAACATCCCCAACATCAAAGATGTCTGAACTGAGGCAATGGCCAGTCTTTGGATATCTGCCACCGCACAAACATGAACCTTGAATGAGATGACTTTCTTTAGACAGGGGCAATTTCCAGAGAAGAAGTCAGCAGAGAGCAAGGTTATCAAACATTTGTCTGAAACATAACCTGCAAATGGTTCATATTGCAAGGGTACATTTCAAATCTATTAAGTATGGAGTATAAATGTCTTAATACAATAATTAAGTAAATGAGGTGAAGACTATATTAACTAGTTTGATGTAAGCATTCCTAATTGTATATAAAATCAGCCATTGTACCCCATAAAGGCATCAATATATACATGATCTATGTGTTTATGACAAAAAAAAAAAGAAAAGATCTTAACCGCTTTGATATATATATCATAGTACCTCTTTTTGTTTTAATTTGCATTTCCTTGATGACTAATCCATAGGAACGTAGTCCCATATAATTTATTGGCTATTTGTGTGTCCTCATTATGAAGTGACTTGGAGTTTTTGTTCAATATTTTCTATTGTTTGCCTCTTTCCTATTAACTTAGAGAATTTACTTTTAAAAAGTCTGTTTATGAATCCTTTATTTTTTTTGATTATTGAAAACAAAGATATCCATGATTATTGAAGCCAAATTAATACCACACTTAGCTCCAGGGTTGAATATGTGTTAGATTAATAAAATAAATTATAACTAGTTATACATTTTAACAACTAAAATCCGTTTTACTAATAAGATACATTCAAAAAATCAAATTTATTGCCTCTGTGACATACAGTTCTATTTTTCTGTATTTTTTAAATTTTTTGTTAACATACCAGGCTTTTTATATTTATATGTAGCCTATTTTACAATATTAATTTTGATAAAAATACAAAAATAAATTCATCTTTTCTTGTAGCATAGTTTATCAAAATTCCTTTGTTTTGTTATAGTTTACAAATGTGTTTTCAGCTTCACTCTGATTATTGTTAATACCAAGTACATTTTTAAGTCATTTGTAAAATTTGCTAAAGCCTTTATCAGCTTTATTCTACTTATTATCTGTAAGATTTCAAGTTATTTAAATTTTCTTTTACAGTGAATAATTTTAGATATTCTTTGAATTAATGCACTGTGTTCAACACAGGCAGGAATTCTGACAAATTCTATCCTGTATGAATCCCATCATAAAAAGGAAAAGTATCTGCATTTATAATTGTATATGCCACCCCACCTAACATGCTTTTGACAAGAGAGCACTTCTATTTGACTCATATGGAGGGAAACTAAATCTCTTGCACATGTCAGATGAACAGAAGTCTTTCCTACACATAAGCATCTGGTTTTATACATTAAAAACCTTATTTATCTTCCTTTTCTTGCATAATTTTAGTTCTAGGTATTCTGTGTCACAACTTTATCATGATATGTCCTGAGCCATGCACCTGTGTCATACTTCTGGGGGAATTGGCACAGTGAGTCATAGGAGTACTCCTAAAATCTATTTCTGCATGTGCCAGAGAGCAATAACATCTTTACAAAGAGGAGACTGTGACCAATGTAAATATTTCCCAGTGGACTCAAAGTAACTGAATACCTTTTTTTTTTTTTTTTTTTTTTTTTTGTATGCATAGCAGTGGAATAGTGGAAGCAACCCAGGTATTCACCAACAAAACAATGGATAAATACAATACTGTATGTACATATAATGGAATATTATTCAGCCTTACAAATGAAGGAAATTCCTATATGTGGGGCAACATGTATGGACCTTGAGGACTATATGAGTAAATAGATACTACACTCAGTAGAGTGCTCTAGTGTCACAGCTCACAGCAACCTCCAACTCCTGGGCTTAGGTGATTCTGTTGCCTCAGCCTCCTGAGTAGCTGGGAATACAGGTGCCCATCCCAATGCCCAGCTATTTTTTTTATTTATTGTTAAATCATAGCTGTGTACATTAGTGCAATCGCCTGTACCCATTCCAACATGCACCATAGATGTGGCCCCACTCACTACCCTCCCTCCACCCAAACATCCCCCCTCCCTTCCCCTTCCTTGGCCCTTTCCCCATAGTCTTGTGCTTTAGTTGGGTTATAGCCTTCATGTGAAAGCTATAATTTAGCTTCACAATAGGGCTGAGTACATTGGATACTTTTTCTTCCATTCTTGAGAGACTTTGCTAAGAAGAATATGTTCCAGCTCCATCCATGTAAACATGAAAGAGGCAAAGTCTCCATCTTTCTTTAAGGCTGCATAGTATTCCATGGTATACATGTACCACAATTTGCTAGTCCATTCGTGGGTCGATGGGCACTTG
>CAUYPK010018793.1:0-22149 GCA_963574355.1 Loris lydekkerianus
TTTGTGATGGGTCAGTCTCCACCAGGGTCCTCAAATCCTCGTCCTGGATTACTCTAGATCGACCACTTCCGGGCTCATCTTCGAGGCTAAAATTTCCAGAATGAAATTTCGCAAACCAACGTCGAATGGTGCGTTCATTAACACTATCATTGCCAAATGCCTGGTTAATTTTTTGGGCTGTTTCAGCAGCGCTTTGGTTCAATTTGAATTTGTAGAGAAAAATTGGCCGAAAATTGCTTAATGACATCATATAGTAATGGGCTGAAAAGAATAAAAAAAATTAAAAGTAGAAAAAAATGAACAGCATCAATGTATAGAGTACAAAATTCTCCATCGATCAGTATATACCATGACACAGTAGAATAAATATTTATTGAGTTATGGAGCTACAAAAACGCATGACATTAAAACGGACAAAACGTTTGAAACAACCTAATGTTCATTTTAACCAGATGTTGACTATTTTCAAAACGTGGGAAGAGAATGAGAAGGCAAGCCACAGACTGGGAGAAGATATTTGCCAAAGTTGCATCTGAAAGAGGGTTGTGATCCAAAATATACAAAGATGGAATATGAACAGCCTGATTGAAAAATGGGCAAGATCTAATCAGACGCCTTGACAAAGAAGATATACAGATGGCAGACATGCATATGAAAAGATATGCCACAATGTGAAACATTAGTACATGCCCATTAGAATGGCCAAAATCCAGAGTACTGACAACGCCAAGTGCTGGGGAGGGTGTGGAGAAATGGGAGCTCCCTCCCGTTGCTCTTGGGGGTGCAAATAGTGCAGCCCCTCTGGAGGGCAGTGGGCAGCTTCTTACAAAACTAAGCTCACAGCGGTGCCTGTGGCTCAAGGAGTAGGGCGCCGGCCCCATATACCAGAGGTGGTGGATTCAAGCCCAGCCCTGGCCAAAACTGCAAAACAAAACAAAACAAAAACTAAGCACACTCTTACCATACAATCCAGCGACCAAACTCCTTGGTATTTACCCAAATAAATTGAAGATTTATGACCATACAAAAACCTGTGCACAGTTGTTTATAGCAGCTTTATTTATAACTTCCCAAACTTGAGAAGACCAAGACTTCATTTGGAGAGTGATGTATCCAGACAATGCGATGTTATTCGCTGCGTAAAAGGAATGAGTTATCAAGCCACAGAGGGAGCTTGTTCCCAAGTGAGAGAAGCCGATCTGAAAACGAAGCACAATTCCAATTACTGGATATTCTGGAAAAGGCAAAACTGTGGCAACAGGGAAAAAAGCAGTGGTTGGCAAGGTTAGAGGAGGGAGGGACGTGCAGACTGGGCACAGAGGACGTTCAGGGCAGGGAAACTGTCTCTGTGACACTGGAGTGCTGAATTCGTGTCACTTTCCGTTTGCCAGCTTGTACACTACCAAGGGTGAGCCCAGATGTAAAGTGTAGTCTTTGAGTGACAATGACAGGTCAGTGCAGGTGCATCAATCACAGCAAATGTACCTCTCTGGCGAGGGATGTCCCCGGTGGAGGATGAGCTGGTGCTGGGTGGGGCCTACATGGAAAGCCTGTGCTTCCTGCTCAGTTTTGCCATCAACCTAAAACAGTTTCAAAACATGAAGTTTAAAAACTGAAAAAAAAAAAAATTAACATGGCATTTGTGGGGTTGCAGGTAAGAGTTGTCATCTGCACCAAGTCTGGTGCCTCTTCCGCTTGCTCCACACCCCTGTGGGTGACATTCTCAGCCATTTCTTTTGTTTTCTTATTTTCCTTGCTTCCTTTGACTCTGTCAGAGCCTATAGAATGTCAGTTTCCTACAACGGTGTTTCTGTGAGCATCCTGTTTCCACTAGATATACTCTCTTTACTCTTTTGGTGTCCAATAAACTTTTAACCCCCTCCTCAGATCTCTCAGACCATGGACTCCCCAGTCCCCACCAGTCAGGAGTTTAATTCCGTGTCACGGGGCCTGCCCTTCATACACTGCCATATGGCTTCAATATGGATCAGTACCCTAATATGTTATCTCCTAGAGTCAGAGCATTTATAGAGATGTTGCAAATGGAATTTAATTAAAAACAGATGGATCCTCTTTGAACTGCTTCCTTATCAATTAACAATACCCAGCTGCCTCACTAATGGAATCCCGGAGAAGACAGCATCTAATCTAACTCCTTTTTTTTGCACATGAAGAAACTGAGGCCAGAGACGGTAATGAGACTTCCCACGGGTCATGCTGAGGGACTGTGTGCTCGGAGTCAGAAGACCTGAGTTTCACTTCCAGTTCTGTTTCTTCCAGACTTGGCCACTCTGCACCTGCAGGGTGTCTGCAGGGACCTAGTGTTGGGTTGCCTTGTAAGGCTCTTCAGCCTCCTGGCTGCAGCAGCGTTCGTGGAACAAAGTTCATTCATCTGCTGGGCTTCTCCTCTTTTTTTTTTTTTTTTTTTTTTTTTGCAGTTTTTGGCCAAGGCTGGGTTTGAACCTACCACCTCCGGTATATGGGGCCGGTGCCCTACTCCTTTAAGCCACAGGTGCTGCCCTGTCCTCCTCTTTTTCCTTCTTCTCTCACCCAGGTAAGCCTTACCTACATTTCTCCCCAAGATCTCATGTTTTGCCCTTTTAAGGAATAGGAACAGAAAGGTCATTGCAGAAACTTAGGGTACTGAACCTCACCCTGCAGTCTTACAGATGAGTAAACAGAGGCCCCGAGGGTTGAGTTCACCTGCTCTAAATTGCACAGAGGGTGCAAATCTAACTTTCCAGTTCTCTAATGATGTTCTCCCCACCCCCCCAACCCCCTAAAAGAGTCTGACCTTTTGCAACCATTTTATGTAGCAAAAGGTGGGTGGGAAGTGAAGTTGGGAGCAGCAGGACAGAGGCACTTAGGAAAGATTTGAAAACATACTGTTTATTAATTTCGTGTGAAGGGGAGCCAATGCTTCTAAAAACATGTCCCCGGGTCAGAGATAACACTGTTTTCCTGGACAGCTCAGAAGATGGAAAGCAGAAGTTTGTATTGGCATCACGTTCTTTCACAAAAAAGGAAAAAGATCCACTTTTTTCTGTGTGAAGACTATGTGGATCGTCAATTTCATCGTTTTCTGGGGAATTTGAGACAGTGAGAACATATTGGCCTTTACTCACACATTATTCCTCAGTTTATTTTGCTGATAAACATATTATCAGTTCTAGACCCATCAACCTTTGACCTCCAACATCCTGCCTTCACAAGACACAAACGCCCTGGAAGGTCACTTTGTTTAATGAGCTGTCAGGACGGCTGTTACTCAAACTCAGCTGCTCCAACATGTCCTGCTTTGGTCCCTTTTTTAGTCTATTTTTTTCAGGTTTTCTTTTAAAAACCCAAATTCGCCACATTTTTATGAAAAGAGACAATGTTAATTTACTTGTGAATTACAGCATTCTGTGCTAATAAATTTGAACACGAGATTTTAAGCCCTTAGGCTAAAAAAACAGCATTTCCTAGAAACTTCCTGGTATTACTACCTTGAAGACGTTTTGGGCATTTTATTTTTTTTTTCATTTTGGGTATTTTTAATGCTTAATTAATGTTAAAGTTGAAAGCTCATTTCTATTTCTTAATTGCTTGATTTTAATCTCAATCGAGTAACCATGTCAGCCCTTGGGAGTAGAGAGAGTGCTATAGGCTAAATTGTATCACACTCCAAATTCAGTTATTGATCCAGTTCCTGGTCCCCCAGAATGTGACTGTCTCTGGACATTGGATCTTTCCAGAGGTAATTAAGGTGAATGGAGTGTCCTAACCCAGTACAGCAGGGCTCCTCATGAGAAGAGTTTGTGATTCTGTAGTTAGATCCCAGTAATAATAACTAAGGCTGGGATATGGATGAAGCTGGGAAGCTATGGAAATGAACTGCCTAGTTCTAACCACATTTTCCAATATATACAGAAGGTGCCAAAGATACAGACACATTTTAAGAAAGGAAAGACTGTATTTAAATTGTCATACTCGATATATACAGATAGCAAAGGGGGAATACAACTCATGTTGAACATGTAATCGCAGAAATCAAACATGACTTGAGTCTGATCCATTTAATTCAGCTTTTTCCTTTCTTAAAATTCGTATACATTTTTTTGGCACCCTCTGTATTTAATGAAATTATTCAGTTTTGGTTAATGCAGACTTGTGACCAAATGAAGTGTCTCTGAATTCAGCACAGGGGAAATGGGTCACTGTGCCAAATACTGGGTTAAAGTCTCCAGGCCAATGGTACCGTGAGGATACACATCCTGGGCTGCACCTCACCGCACTCCAAGCACACATGCCGGGCTGGTCTGGGCACCTCGTCCCTGTCATTCCCTCGGAGGGGTGAGCTCCAAAGAGAACCTCGCAAGGCGTTCCTAGAGCCCCCAAGGCAGCCGTTAGGAAATCCCATTCACACCCTCATGTCCACTTGTGGGAGACTCTTCCTGGTTTCCCTCCTAATTCAGGTGTGTGTTGGTCTTTACACATCTGATTATCAGGCTCAAAATATTTACAGATGTTAACTAGTGAACCCTTCGAGAGTCCCTTAGGGCAGATTTTGAAAACGGATTGCTTCTGCTCACAGACTCCACTCTCTCCAAGTGTGCTGTGCAGGCCTCAGTTGCCTCTCGGTGACTTTGGGTCAGCTGGAGAGAGGGAGGGAAGAAATCGATTTATCTCTTTTCTTTTTTTTCTCTTAAGACAGACTCTCACTTTGCCACCCTTGGTAGAGTGCCCTGGCGTGAGCCTCAGAGCAACCTCCAACTCCTGAGCTCAAGTGATCCTCTTGCCTCAGCCTCCCTAGATTTTATTTATTAATGGGCTACAATAACTCATGGTCTCTTTTGACGCTTACATTTCACCCAGTTTGGATAGTGGAAGTGCCTTCAAGGGTCGCTTCATCCTTCCCATGTGACCTCGGTGGTCTAGGAGAGTTTTCTCGATTTCTGGTACATCCTGAGGTGCCCATCTCTCCTATTCTTTTCTTTCTTTCTTTTTTTTATTGTTAAATCATAGCTGTGTACAATCGCCTGGACCCATTCTAAGATGCACCATAGATGTGGCCCCACCCCTATTCTTTTCTTGACCCAGACCAAAATAAGCCATTTCTTAGAAAGTCCTGATTTCTTTTATTTATTTATTTATTTATTTATTTATGTATTTTTAAGACAGAATCCCACTTTGTCACTCTTCCTAGAGTGCCATGGTGTCACACCTCGCAGCACCTTCAAACTCTTAGGCTCAAGAGATCCTTTTGCTTCAGCCCACCACAACGTCCAGCTGTTTTTAGAGATAAGGTCTCCCTTTCTTGCTCAGGCTGGCCTTGAACTCCCGAGCTCCGGCAACCCACTGGCCTTGGCCTCCCAGAGGGCTGGGATTACAGGCGTGAGCCACTGTGCCCGGCCTGGTCCTGATTTCTTTTTAATGGAGCACGGTGTTAAAACTAAGATCTGGTCAACTTTATACTATGTGTATTTTTCTTATAATGTTTAAAAAATAACCAAGATCTGGGTGCTAGATAAGTGGGTTAGCGGTTACTTAGGTATCTTAGTTTCTAGCCCTTTCAGCAGACATGGCTAAGAAAGGATATTTTTTAAAAATTTGTTTTTGATGTTTCTAAGTCAAATCTAACTTTGTAAATTTTTCTTCACCTTTTAAATTTATGTTCCTCCTCTCTCTTATTCTGAAAATTTTGGTTTACAGATAAACTTGTTTAAACTTAATTTCTTTATCTTGTAATATGCATAAAAGAGTTTCATGATTATAATTACTATTATTCCTAACAATAAACTTACTGAAGACAAGATTTCCATGCAGAACTTTTCGTCCTTAGGACATTGTCATATGGGCATTGTCATATGGTAATTAATTGTGTTCAAAATTACTCAAAATAATACCAGTGCTCATAATACAGTTGTATTATTAGTTTGATAGCCAGGTAGGTTAACATGTTTCTGTTTGAGTTTAATTTTAAGGTTTTAGGTTTTTCCCCCATTTTTGATTGAATTTTAGGTTTTGAATATGTGAAATATTTATAAAGTTTCAAGGTCAAAATAATAGAAAATTATATTCGGAAAATTATTGATCCCATCACTCTTCTGCAGGATATCCCCTACCCCAGAGGCAGCTGCTTTGATTTTTCTGCTTTATGTTAATATTTCCTATGTTACTTGTTGAAACAACAAAGAAATATATTTTCTTTTTTTCTTTCTTTCATGTAAGGAAATACATACTACATATTTCCTTGCTTTTTTTCTTTTACAAAAGGAAGTATGCTTTATGCACTAAGTGTATCGTTTACAATATTCTGGACTTTTTCCTTAACAAAAATCTCGGAAATCATTCTGTATCTGTTCATTAGAGATCTTCCTTCATTTAAGGTTGTATAAACCTACACCAGACGGGGGCACCATAGTTTGTTTAACCAATCGCCTTCTACTGGATACCAGGGTTCCCAATCTTCTGCCATGCAAATCATTTCATCGTGAGTAGGTATGTATACGTATTTATATGTCATACATTGAGCTCCCCAAACCCCAAATCCAAAATGCTCCACAGTCTGAAACGTTCTGAGCACCAAGATGACACCTACAGAAAATGTTCACGGAGCCCTGCAGATTTCAGATTTTCCCATTTGGGATGCTCCATTGGGCATTATGCAAATATTCCAAAATCTGAAAAAAGTCCATAATACCAAGCACTTTTGGTCCCCAGCCTTTTGGACAAGGGACGCTCAGCCTCTGTGGGCTCCTCAGAAGCCTGGTTTTGATTCTTTAAGCCTCTTCCCACCCATTGGCTGATAGCTCTGTTTCCAAATCCAAGTGCCTGCTGTCAAAATCAAAGAAAAAGAAATACGAGCTGTAAGGAAGAGGAATTCAGAGAATTATCAGGGAACATGGTAACTGAACAAAGAATTTTTGATGTTAAACTCTGCATAACAACTCCCACTGCTCGGCACAATGGTTTGTAGAACTGGTACTTTGTGCTTAGAAGTATCACAGGGGGCTTGGCCGAGGATAGTACTGTTTCAATCATAGCAACTTCTTGGGTCTGTGTCCTCTCTGAGTGCTCAGGTCCTCCATGTCCCATCTTCCTGAATTCCCACTACATCTTAGACACTAAGATTTATTTATTTCTTTATTTGGACAGAGTCTCACTTTGTGCTCTGAGTAGAGTGCTGTGACATCATAGCTCACAGCAATCTCAAACTCCTGGGCTTGAACAATCCTCTTGCCTCAGCCTCCCGAGTAGCTGGAACTATAGGTGTGAGCCACTGGGACTACAGGCGTGAGCCCAGCTAGGTTTTTTTTTTTTTTTTTTTTTTTTTTTTTAGTAGAGAGGAGGTCTCCCTCTTGCTCAGGCTGCTCTTGAACCCCTGAGCTCAGGCATTCCACTCACCTCAGCCTCCCAGAGTGTTAGGATTAACGGGCATGAGCCACTAAGCCCAGCCACTGGGGTTTTTCTTTTTAATTGTTGTGGCTGCATATGGTGGCTCCCACCTGTAATCCTAGCACTCTGGGAGGCCAAGGTACGAGGATAGCTTGAAGTCAGTAGTTCAAGACCAGCCTGACTCCATCTCTATAAAAGTAGAAAAATTAGCCAGGCACAGTAGTACATGCCTGTAGTCCCAGCCACTTGGCTGGGCAGGAGGATCACTTGAACCCAGGAATTTGAGGATGCTGTGAGCTATGATGCCACTGCATTCTAGCTGGGGTGGCAGAGTGAGACTCTGTCTCAAAAAGAAAATAACTATTGTTATTGTGGTTGTACTTCATGCAAGCACAGTTCTGCTGAATGGATCATGAATTTTTTCTAACTTGGGCAACTCCCTTATCTTCCACCATCACTGTCAGGCCTTCAATCACACTCTCATGCCAACTCGCTGACCTCTTGGTAATGCAAATCCTTCTGCTTATAGTTTATAACCCCTTTACTCGCTTAAAAATGTTCATTATCTTAACCTAGGTCTCAACTAGAAACCCTAAACTTCTAGCACAAATCTGACATTCTGAGATAAGATTTAACTCCATGCCACGTTACTGATCGATTTTCTCTAATGATCCCATGATGTTTTTTTTTAATCTGCCACTTCCTTTCCCTCTGTGAACATTTGGTTTAGGGAAGAATATGATTGATTCATCTGTGGAGAGCAAGTGAATCGTAACCTCTTTGGCGCCCATGACGTTTTGTGGTTTTGATTTATACCTCTTTCCCAACCCTTACTTACACAGACATAAGAAATGGCCATGCAGTGTGAGACTTCCCTACTAGACTCTGAGCCTCGAGAGCAAAGTCTGTCTCCGTATGGGGGTGCAGATGAATGAATAAAGCCCAAATTGATTTCTCCTGGGGGCATTTATACTGCTCCACTGGGGGAACTGTAACATCTCAGGACTCCTCTGAACAGAGAAGGGGACAGTGAGCACAGGTCCAGTCTGGGTGTCTGTAAGGAAATTGACATGAGGAAAAAACAAACTTGATTTATCATCTTGATAAATATGGGATAAACAAGGCATTCAAATCCAAGTAATTAGGAAAATACTTTTAAGCCACAAGAAATACAAAATTTAAGCCAGCTATCTCTATCCTATTTTCTATACATACTGTCCCCCACCCCGTATGATTTTTTGACTTTAAGATGGTGTGAAACTGTTGTGATTTCAACTTGATATATATAGTATTGAATAAATTACATGGCTTTTCAACACTTTATTATAAAATAGGCTTTGTGTTAGATACTTTTGCCCAACTATAGGCTAATGTAAGTGTTCTGAGAACTGTTTAGGTCGGCTAGGCTAAGCTATGATGTTTAAGTGCATCAGATGCATTTTTTTTTTTTTTTTTTTGAGACAAATTCTTGCTCTGTCACCCTGCGTACAGTGCTGGGCATCATTATAGTTCACTACAACCTCAACCTCCAGGGCTCAACTGATCCTCCTGCCTCGGCCTCCCAAGTAGCTGGGACTATAGGCATGTGCTGCCATGCCGGGATAATTTTTCTCTTTTTAGTAGAGACGGGGTCTTGTTCATACTGAGGTTGGTCTTGCACTCATGACCTCAAGTGATCCTCCCACCTCAGCCTCCCAGAGTGCTAGGATTATAGGTGTGAGCCACCGAGCCTGGCCTCAAATGCGTTTTTTACTTAGGATATTTTCCACTTACAATGGGTTTATCTGGGGGTACCCCTGTCATAAGTCAAGGAATGTCTGTACATGATAGTCTAGCTCACAGGTGACCACAGATGAGTCCTGGTCATCCCACATGTCCCTAAGATTCTAGCTCCCCAGGCTCACCTTTTTCTTTCCTATCCAAATAAAGTGATGTGACCAACAGGCAATTCTTAGGTTCCTATGAGAACCAAGGTGCTGATGAAGCAAACTTCTCTAGGTATGTTGTCAGGCCGTCTCGCCTTGCGAAGTCACTCAGAGATGGTATGTCTATTACAGGATTCACTTGCCTTCCAGCTGGGTTGGAGACCCAGAGCTGCTGTGCCGTGGTGGAGCCTCACGCCTTCCCTCATAAGCAGGACAGATTTAGACTCTGGGCAAGCTCCACTTAGGATGCCTGGACCATACCCTTTGGGAAGGTTTTAGATTGTCCTGGGACAGATACTGAGGTTTCCCTGCAGCCGAGGATGCAAACTTCACCAAGAGAACAGTGGAGAGAATCAGAAGGACTGGCCTTAGGATCGGCATGTGGGGTGAGACCGTGGGTCATACACATTTGGGAAAGGCAGAAAGAGAAAAGCAGGGAGGCACAGTCACGTCTGCCAAGGAGGTCTGTTTCTATGGCCCCTTTCTTCCCTCAAGTGTGTGGAGGTTCAAGGAAGCACAGTGGAGAGTCCTGTAGGAGAGCTGGTTCCCACAGGCTGGGGAGGCCAAGAGATGCCCTCCAAGCAGGACTGGGCTCCAAATGGGTCAGGTGGAGGAATACTCACAAGCACAGAATCACAGGCCTGTCTTGAGCTGCAGCTTGGAAGACGGGAGGGGTGTAGCACACCCAGGAAGCCCTAGGTCACTGCAGGGAGGACTTGGGCAGGCGGTGTCTTGGAAGTGAGCATGGAGAGGGAGGCCAAGGCTGGGCTGAGTGCTTTGTCCTGCAAAGAACTTAACTAAAGGCAGGGTTGGATTCATGTTTTGTGTTTTTTTAGGCTTATAAAATTTGAGGGTGGGAGTGAGCACTCTAAGAAAAAGAATCTAAAATTATGAAAACAAAATTTTCAGAACTCCCAGCAGAATGTCGAGTTTGGGTGGAGTGGTGACCAGGGACAGGGCGGGCAGGGGCCTCTTCCCCTCATTGGATGTAGGCCCATCTTACAACTACGGATAAGCTCATCTTGAAATCCTTGACTTAATTACATTGGCAAAGATCTTATTTCCACATAGGTTCCCACTGACACCTACCAGCAGCTCAGGACTTGGACATACTTTTTTTGCAGACACCACTCAATCACCTATAGGGTCTGAATAAAACATTGCACAATTTAGTGCTTGTATCTCCAAGTGAATACCATGAACCCACATCTCTCACCGCCACACACTTCTGTCAAAGTTGAGCCTTGACTGTGAGACATTGGGTGCGTCACTTAGCTCCTGGGCCTTCGTCTACTCAGCAGGAAACAAGTGATTGCCTTATGTCAGTGGTTCTCAGATTTTGCTTCATATAAAAATTAAAAGTCTTGTTGGTTAAGCCACATCAATTAAACCAGAATCTCTGGGGGGGTAGGACTTTGGCATTCGTAGCTTTTTTAAAAAAAACTCTGATTCAGGTGATTCCAGTGCACACTGAGCTTGAGCCCAGAGCGTCTCGCCTGCACCTGTGCACGTGGCTGCCTCCCTGGATCCAACCCCCCGGTGTTCCTTCTAGATGGAGTAGGGTTGCACTCTGCAGATCTGTGAGACGCAGGAACACAGATTCTCCATTTTCTCTCAACTAACTTACATAAAATGTTTGTTCAGTTCAGGGATTCCAGCTTCACAGAAATTAGGATTTTTAGTGTTGAAAGGAACCTCAGAGGTCAACGCTGGGACCATTGTATGGCCAATGTTCTTGTCCTCAGAGGTGGGTGGTTCTGCTGTTGATTTTTCTCATTGTCACTTTGAGAGTAAGTCTGCTTTCCTCAGCAATTAAAAAATCACCAAGTATTTCAAATGTACAAAAAATGCAGAAAATATAATAGTAAGACACTCATGTTTTTACCATTTGCTTTCACTACATTGTCAAATATTCTGTTTTATAGTTACTTAAAAATTCTCTTTAAAAGAAGAAAGAGTTTTGAATGCAGGTTGTATAGCTACTCTTTTTCAAGGTTGATTATTCTAGGCCCTTTGCATTTCCATATAAATTATAGAATAAAATTGCTTTATGATTTTTCAAGTTAATCTTCATTTTTGGAATTTTCCTTAATATTTTACTATTATGAGTCAAGTGACGGTAAATATTTTGTTCATAAATAATTATGCACATTATTAATTGTTTCTTAGTATAAATATCTAGGAGTTAGATTGTTTGGTCAATGGTTAAACGTGTTTTAAAAGGCTTTTTGTATGAATTGTCAAACTACTCACCTAAAATGTATGAAAGTTCCCCTTTCTTTATATTCTTGCCAACACTATTCTCTTTAAATTTCTTTCTGGAATAAATAGGCATAAAATGCTATTTTATTGTAGTTATACTTTTTATTTTATTGGTTACTGAGGAAGTTGAAAATTTAGTTATATTTATTGTCCCATTAAAGTGCTTTTTAAAATATAAACTCCCTAGTTTATATTTTATTTGTTTTTGTACTAGAATGTTAAGATTTTCCTGTTGACTTATAAACGCATTTTATGTTATACACGTTGGATATATTATTTGAGTTTATTTAACTTTCCATTTTATTTCTTCTTGTTTTTCTAAAAACAGAAATGTAAACATTTTACTTGGTCAAATCTATTGGCTGTTTTCATGGTTTTTGCTCCTGGTGTTAAGCTTAAAAAATGTCTTTTATCTTAAGATTATATAAACCTATTCTTCTATCTTCTTCGAGTCATTTTTACATTTAACTTTTTGTTCTACTTTGAAGTTAGAGCAAGAGAACTTCATTCTGCTACCTTGATGTTCAGTCACTTATTATTTTCCCAGAGATCACAGATGTGGTTTTTATCATATACCAAATACTTACACATATTTGGATTCTTTTCTTGTGCTCTATGCCATTTATAGCATATTACTTTAATAAACTAATTATTATGACTTTTTAAAATTTTAACTGCACTAATATTTAATAACTGACATGTAATTTAAATTTCCTTAATTATTAGTGTATGTTTTAAGTAGATTTGCTTCTTTTTTTTTTTGAGACAGAGTCTCATTATGTCACCTTCAGTAGAGTGCCATGGTGTTACAGCTCACAGCAACCTCAAACTCTTGGGCTTAAGCAATTGTCTTGCCTCAGCCTCCCAAGTAGTTGGGACAACAGGCACCTGCCACAATTCTTGGCTATTTTTTTTGTTGTTGTTGTAGTTGTCATTGTTTAGCAGGCCTGGGCTGGGTTTGAACCTGCCAGCCCCAGTGTGTGTGGCCTAACTGCTGAGCTATGAATGCCAAGCTGTAGGTTTGATTCTAAAAACCAATACATAAATATTTCATAATGAAACAATTAAAAGCCATACATGCTTGTGACCAATAGTTTTAATAGTGAAGATAGGTATGAAATAAAATGTGGAGGTCTTCTCCTCACTCTCAGCTTTTCAGTTAACACTGTTGATGTTAACATTTTTAGTGTTTTGTTAACACAAATAATTGCTCATTTTCTCCTAATGAACTTTAGATAATTTTTTTCTTTTTCTTTTTTACCCTAGATACAGTACCGTGCCGTCATAGCTCACAGCAACCTCAAACTCCTGGGCTCAAGCGATTCTCTTGCCTCAGCCTCCCGAGTGGCTGGGACTATAGGTGTTCACCACTATGCCCCACCGTTTTTAGAGACGGGGGTCTCTCTCTTGCTTAGTCTGGTCTCAAACTCCTGAGCTCACGTGATCCACCTGCCTCAGCCTCTCAGAGTGCTGGGATTATAGGTGTGAGCCACCTGCCTGGCCTACATCATTTTTTTCTATTTCAAAAATTGAAATTGCATTAAATTTATGAGATAATTCATAAATTATTTTTTGAGCCTGTGTGTCCATCCAAGAAGAAACCAAATTCTTCCACTTACTTGAATATATTTTATGTACTTCAGTAAAGTTTTACAGTTATTTTCATATAGAGCCTTTAAAATAAGTTTTAAGTATTTCAGTTTTTTAACATTTAAAAAAACTTATTCCTTGGGATTTTGTGTTATTAGATTTTTTTTATTAGATTTTAGAATGGTAAAATTTCCTGTTTTATTTTCTTACTCGTTATTGCTGATAAGTAGGTAAGCCACTGTTGTTTTATATATTTATTTAATGATTAATCATGTTTCTAGTTGTTAGCAGTTATGAGAATGTTAGCTGTTTGTATTGTGTTTTACACTATTATACTACTCACATACATACATTATTTTTTCTCTTTTCTGATAACTGTATTTAAATCCTTTCCAATCTAATTTTTCTGCCACTGCATACTCCCCAGTTCTTATTTGGAGCAGGAAAGAGGTTGGTGGATTACTTATAATTATCCTGCAGTTTTAAAAGAGAAAAACATAAATATGAACTTGATTATTTTATTATCTATTTTAGGTTACACAAAATAATTAATGTATTTTCGTTTATTTTTGTCTGACATAGGATTACAAAGGGCTTTTAATTTTATTTTTATATAGGGAGGTAGAGTTATAATTTTATTTTTATATAGGAAAGTAGAGGTATGATTAGTAGTATACCTTCTACACAGAAATAATAATTATAGTTTGCTTGTTTTTTGATCTTATTGCAAAGGTAAAAATTACTAGAAAAATGTGAATTAATAGTGATTACATAGGGATATTTGTTTTAATTATTTCTTTTTTTCTAGCTGGGGACATGGAAAGCCACTGAATCATTCCCTAAAGCTGAATTTTCTTTAAAAACTTTAGTTTGGAATAATTTGAATAATTTTAGATTTACAGAAAAGTTGCAAAGATAGTACCAAGAATTACCATGTACCCCACGTTCGGTTTTCCTTATTGTCAATGTCTTGCATAATCATTAGAAATAAGAATTCTGCAGAGCATGGTGACTCACACCTGTCATCCAAGCACTTTGGGAAGCTAAGGCAGGAGGATTGCTTTGGCTCACACCTGTCATCCCAGCAGTTTGGGAAGCTGAGACAGGAGAATTGCTTGAGGTCAGGAGTTTGAGACCAGCCTGAGCAAGAATAAAACTCCAATTCTATAAAGAACAGAAAATATTAGCCAAATGCAGTGGTGCCCAACTGTAGTCCCAGCTGCTTGGGAGGCTCAGGCAGGAGGATCGCTTGAGGCCAGGAGTTTGAGGTTGCTGTGAGCTGAGATGATCCACTGTGTTGACCACCTCCTGACCCACAGAGGCCAGGAGTTTGAGGTTGCTGTGAGCTGTGATGGTCCACTACACTCCAGCCCAGGAGACAGAGCAGAGACCCCCAAACCACAATAACAATAACCAAACCCATAAACCCCCAAACCCACCACTAGGAACACTGGTATATTACTGTCCACTAACCTCTGACTTTGAATTTCACTGTCATTTCTGCTTTTCTGTTTCAGCATCTCTCCCAGGACACCACATTACATTTACTGGTCCTGTCTAATTACCGTCCTCTGATCTGTGATAGTTTCCCAGACTTTGTTTTTTGATTAGATAGTACGAGTCAAGTATTTTGTAGAATGCTACTCAAGTTGGATTTGTCTAATAGCCTCTCATGATTAGACTGTGGTTATGGGTTTTGGGGAAGAGCACAGAGATGGTTTCATCTCGTTACATCATCCTGGGGGTCCACGTTGTCAACATGAATTACTACTGGCAGTGTGAACCCCGGCCACTCAGCCAAGGGAGTGCTTGCCAGGTTTCTAATCTGTAAAGTTAATTCTTCTTTTCCCCTTTCATGCTCTGTGCCTGGGAAGCATTCTAAGTCACTAAGTCCAGTGCACACTGAAGGGCTGGGTTTGGAAGCTGAGTCTAATCAAGTGAGAATCTTTCTGGTCTTATGTTATATGCCATCAACTATTGATTTGTTACAGATATCCTTGACCACAGAGAAGCATCTAAGAAGTGTCTTTTTACGTGAGTCATCAACTACCTAAATTATAATTTAAGAAAGAAAATGAAGCAAATTGAGCCCAGGGGAAAGAAAAAGGATATACAGAAATTAAAGCAATAATAGAAAGAAACTTCATTGCTTGAACTAATTCAGAAGACGCTCCACTGAATTAGTAAAAAGTCTGTTATGTAAGTATGGAAGATAGTTAAACTTTAATTCCAACCAGGAAAACAAATGATTGTCTCACAAAAGCCTACACTTACTCGGTGCAGAATTTATAATGTATTTCTTCTTTATCTCCACAGGATCTATTAATAAAAGGCTGTTCTTATTGTGGGAGATGGGCGAGGGTTGGTGGAGTGGGATTGAATAAACAAGTAGGTTTCATTATCCATTTACAGAAGAATCTCTTGATTTTCAGGCCATTTTAAATGTATTTAAGTGAAACACATATTTCAGGCTACTTCTAAGCCATCTCTGAAAAGACAGCCAGACCCAAGGGATCTGAATACATGTTTCTCCTGAGAAGGTGCAGTTATAAGCAAGAGATTCCCAACATCATTAGCCATCAGAAAAATGCAAGATCAAAACCACAGGGAAACACCACTTCACATCCGCCAGGGCAGCTAGAGTGAAAAGGATAAGTAATAACAAATAGCAGTGGGGAATTGGAATTGTGATACACTGCTGGTGGGAACGCTAGTGGTATAGTTATTAAACACTTCTGGAATCTGGCAGCTCCTCAAACAAGTGAACATAGAGTTACCATGTGACCCAGAAATTCTGCTTCTAGGTATGTATGTACTCAAGAGAAATGAATACGTACTCCACACAAGACCTTGCACAAGAACGCTCTAAGCAGCATTATTAAAATAATAGCCCCAAAGTGGAAACAATACAGATGTTCATCAACTGATAAAAAGACTAATAAAATGTGTCACAGCCACATAGTGGAACATTATTGGACAATGGGGAGGAGGGACGTACGGATATGTCCTATAGCGACGATGGGCCTTGAAGCCATTATACTAAGTGGACAAAGCCATCCCCAAAGGACACATTTTGTGGAATTCTGTTATGTGAAATGTCCAGAAGGGTAAATCTATAGAGACAGAAAGTAGACTGGTGGTTGCCCAGGACCTAGGAGGTTGGGTTTGAGGTGGGGAATGACTGTTAATGAGTAAAGGTTTCTTTGGGGACTGGTGGAAATGTTCTGAAATTGATTGTGGTGATGGTTGTGCAACTCTGTGAATATACTAAAAACCACTGAATTGTACACTGTAAGTGGGAGAAAGTGTATGGTATGCCAATTATATCTCAGTAAGGCTATTATTTAAAAAAAAGAGAGAAAGAGAAAGGCAGATCTCAGAATATGGTTCCAATTTATGCAAATAGTAAGGGCAAAAACTCAGGTTACAAGTCAAGGAACAATACAGGGGGTGTGGGAGGCAGTTACAAAAGCATGTCATCAGAGAGTCTGGAGAGCTATGGGTCTGTCTCTCTCCTGGGGTGAAAAGTGACCTCCCTGTGAGGATCTGAGGGGTACCTGGGAAGGCCTAGTGCTTAGGGCTGAAATTCCAGTATTGTGCACGTCAGTACTAGAAACTTATTCTTTAGATCACAAACTTAAAATGCAAGCAATCCAATAAACATTATAGTGTCCATCTGCCCCCTGAGCTCTTTCTGGTTGACAGCTAGGATCTGGACTGGGGACGAGGAAACAAGCCTCAGAGAGAGCCAGTGGGGACAGCAGCCTGCAGGCTTCAGAAGAGGCCCACAGCGTAGCCAGGGCGAGTCTTAAGGGAGCGCCCTACTTTGGCCTCTGCTAGAGCCACGTCTCATGGCTTTGTGACGTGGTCTTGTGGTTGTCTTGAGGACTCCTGATCAGTTAGGAAATGGGCTTTGAGTTCTCCAAGTCTGTGGCTCAGCTTTGATTCTGGAATGTCTGCAGCCCCTTGGAGGGTTGAGTTTGCGTTCGTTCGGCCATCCCTTGGGACCATGTTGCTGTTTGAATAGAACTAACTGCTTCCTGCCTCCACCGTGCCTTGAACTACCCATGAGACAAAGCTCTTGTGTGATCCATTGGGGGGCCGACCTTCAGCACCTCGTGACTGCAGCTACAGACCACATCTGTGTCGCCGTGCGTGATCTTATTCACTCCACGTCCTGCCCAACAGAGATTGTTGTAATGATATGTCACAGAAACACATTTCACATGTTGATCAAAACTCGCTTGCTGTGGTTTGAAGCGTGGGCCCACCTCGCCGTGTCACAGCAGGGTGAACCAGAACCACTATTGCAGCACAAAACACACGTACATGCTGTCGAGGTGACCAGTTCAGAGTCAGGTTTTCATCTGTTTTAGATTAAACCTGTTAATTTTTCCCATATGCAAAGCAGGATTTGGATTTTTCAGCCAGCTCCCTTTCCTTCTCCAAGGTGAGGAATTGGAGGTTTCTTACCTAAAATGAGGAGACTGAATCTCTGCAGCTTTTCTGCCTTGCGTGGTTATGACTTAGGATGAGAAAGGCTGGTTTCTCTAATAAGAGTGTGAGCTCCTTAAGGCTAGAGCTGCTGAATTACTTTAAGGTTTTCCCTTCTATAACACCTCCCCATTGTTATCTACTGCAGTTGGGTATGGGGGGGAGGAAAAGAGTTTACAGGCTCCTTCCGGCTTTCCAGAATTGAAAAACTGTTATCCTTTTCTTGATTGAGAACTGCTAGTCTAGCTGTTCACAGAAAGGGCTTAGGAAGGCAGCCATTGGTCACCTGGTTGTTGTTGCTTTGACTCTGTACACTCATGTCATTTTTGCACTGTGCTTGCCTCCAAAACATTCTTTGATAACTTTTTGGTTGTGAGCTTTGGCTTTTTCTTTCTAGATTACATCAAAAAAACAAGGCTCCCCCAACAGCCCTTCATGTGAGTTTTTTATTCTCTTCTCTTTGTCTTAAGACACCCCAAGATGCTGACAGAGACCTTCCTGTGCACCTGAGAATTTGGGATCCACTCAGGGCCAGGTAGCACCCTGGCAGGAGGAAGGCGCTTAGCATGCGGGCTGCATCTGTTGAACTGTGCGGGGATCACACCCCCGCGAGTAACTGCCATGGAGCAGCTTAGCAGGGCCGGAGCTTCCTTCTCCCGGGGCTTCCTCCCTCACACTACCAAATTCTTTCCTGGCAAGGGGGTTCGCCAATCCAGTGACACCTCATCTGTCTACTTGCTACAGCTCCTCCTCCCTCCCTGCTCCCTCCCTGCCCCCCCCCCCCCAAGTTGTAGGGCTTGATCAATTTCCCCACCACCAGGGCAGGGCAGACACTGCCTCAGACAGTGGACTAATGGCTCAGCTTCCCCAGCACCTGGACAGCATCCAGGGCTCCTGACACATTCCAGTGGGGCGGCATCCATCTCTTTCAGGGGCGCCTTTGCTAACCCAAACATTGGAGCAAGGAGATCCGTCTTCCCTCACTCCCAAAGACACAGGTTAGATGGAGCGTTATTTTCACAGCGATGCCTGGTTAGAGTTAGCTGGAAGCTAATTGCCAAGGGAAGACCTGGGCGGTAGGCAGGGGCAGAGAGGGAGCAAGGGGGACGGGTATTCACAGAAATCGACTGTGTGTTGCCTATGACATGCTGGCAAGTCAGTCAAAACACTTTGTGAAAATTTAACATTAGAGCCTCCTGCTGCCCCTCAGCTCCTGATGACCAAGGTCTGTGTCCAGCTCATTGGATGTGTGTGCTGAGACATCACCGTAATTGGGACAGAATAGGGGTGGAGGGATGGCAGGATGCAGGTCTTGTGTGCTGGGAGGAGGGGACTTGTGCTTTCCCAGGCTCTCAGCTGCAGGGCCTTGCCTGGTGTATCTTCTGCTCAGGAGCCCTCAGTGAGGAGGACCGAATGGAGACACAGGGTGTGTGCAGGACGTGTGGTTTTTAAAGGAGGCCTTCTGCCCTCCCCTCTTCTGCCCTCCCCTCTTCTCCCCTCTCCTCTTCTCCTCTCCTTTCTTCTTCCCTTCCCTGCTCCCCTCCCCTCTTCTCTGCTCCTCCTTAAGTTTCAACCAGAGACTTCTGGTTTCTGGTTGAGCATGTGAGAAGCTGGAAACTTGTCACTCTATCCTAGCAAGTAAAAAATCTGAACAAACTGAAAGAAACCAACCAGTCTTCTTAGATGCATGAGAGAGGTGAGGTCACAGGGTGAACAGCTGCCCCCAGGTTGCACAGACAGGTGAGTGCAGAGAATCACAGCTTGCTGGTGAGGAAACCGCAGGCAGAGACCTCTGCAGGAGGCAGTGCTGGGCCAGGAAAACCCCAGTTGTAATTCAGGGACCACTGGAAGTTGAGTGTGTACAATTCAGAGAGCTGAAAACTGTAGGTGGCCTGGTGGAGGCAGGGGTCGGGGGCGCCAGGCTTTTGTGATCTCAACATGATTCTTAGCATGAATATTGGAGAAACATCTTATACTTCTGTCAGAGAAAGAGAAAAGGATCTATTTTGTAATACACCAAAGCATTCTCTTCTTCTTAAGGAGGGCTGCCCTCAGAGGAAACTATTTAATGAGAACCTAACTGACCCAGAGGAAGAGAAAAGTCAGGCTTCAGCCCCCTCTAGCCATCTCGCACCCCCCCCCCCAGGGTGCGGACATTGAGAAACACCCGTGAAGCTCACAGTTCTGTGCTGTCAGCTCTGTGAAAGACCATGGCACCACCCACACCACATCACTAAAGGCCTGTTTGCTGCAGCTACCTTTACCCAGTACATCATGTCTGACTGTCAAGAAAAAAGGCAAAAGAACAGTTCAAGGAAACTGAGAAAGCATCAAAACCAGACTCAGATATGACAGGGATGTTGGAATTATCAGACTGGGAATTTTAAAAGACTATGATTGACATGCTAAGGGTTCTCATAGATAAAGTAGGCAGCATGTAAGAGCAGATGAACGGTGTAAACACAGAGGTGGAACTTGTGAGAAAGAACCAAGAACAAACGCTAAGGTCAAATACGCTGCAATGGAAATGAAGAGTGCCTTTGGTGGCCCATTAGCAGGCTGGACATGGCTGAGGAAAGGCTTTGAGCTTGTGGCTGTCTTAATAGAAACCTCTTAAGCTGAAAAGCAAGGAGAAAGAAACAGAACAGAACATGCAAGAACTGTGAGACAACGACAAAAGGTGTAAAATATGTACACTAGGGATACCAGAAGGGGAAGAGAAAGAGGAAGAGATGAAATGCAGTTGTGTGCTGCATACAGACATTTTGGTCATTAGTGGACCATACACATGACAGTGGCCCCATAGGATTATAATGGAGCTGAAAAATTCCTATCACTTAATAACAGCATAGATGTCATAGTGCCATAGCACAATGGATTACCTTTCCTATATTTAGATATGTTTAAACACATAAATACTTAATGATTGTGTTACAATTAACCCAGTGTTCAGTACAGACTATGCCACACAGGTTTGTAGCCTGGGAGCAATAGGCTGTCCCATGAAGCTGGGCAGTGCAGTAGGCCGTCCCATGCAGCTGGGCTGTGCAGTAGGCCGTCCCATGCAGCTGGGCAGTGCAGTAGGCCGTCCCATGCAGCTGGGCAGTGCAGTAGGCCGTCCCATGCAGCTGGGGAGTGCAGTAGGCCGTCCCATGCAGCTGGGCAGTGCAGTAGGCCGTCCCATGCAGCTGGGCAGTGCAGTAGGCCGTCCCATGCAGCTGGGCAGTGCAGTAGGCCGTCCCATGCAGCTGGGGAGTGCAGTAGGCCGTCCCATGCAGCTGGGGAGTGCAGTAGGCCGTCCCATGCAGCTGGGGAGTGCAGTAGGCCGTCCCATGCAGCTGGGGAGTGCAGTAGGCTGTGCCATGTAGCTGGGGTGTGCAGTAGGCTGTCCCATGCAGCTGGGGTGTGCAGTAGGCTATGCCATCTAGGTTTGTGTGAGGATACTATGTTCCTATTGTTAAGCAATGCATGACTGTATATGAAGCAATAATGACTGAGAACTTCTTCAAATTAATGTCGGACACCAAACTGAAGATTCATGAATCTCAGAGAACACCAAGAGTGTTCTCCCCTAGCTGCATGGGACAGCCTACTGCACACCATCACATTCAAATGACAGAAGACCAAAGGTTAAGAAAACCATTTCAAAAAAAGCCAGAAGGGCAACACCCTACCTAGAGAGGGACAAAGGTAAGAATCACATCTGGCTTCTCAGGAACCATGCAGACAAGAAGGGAGAATAGTGAAATATTTAAAGTATTAAGAGAAAAAATTCTTGCTGACCCAGAATTCTGTACCCTGTGAAATTATTCTTCCAAAATTGAAGGGGAAATAAAGACTTTCTCAGGCAAGCAAAAATTGAAGGAACATGTTAAAAGAAGTTCCTTAGAGAAAAGAAAAATGATGGAGGTCAGAAACTTGAAATCTACATAAATAAACCTATTTCTGATGCTTAGAAAATCATCAAAGAAGGAATAAGCGAAAGTAAAGGTCTACGCTGGCTTTGGGGCACACAGTGAACACACAGCCTTATCTTTAAGGAACCCACTTTCTAAAAGGAAAAGAAAAGAGTCAGCACAGCTAATGGGAAAAACGTGGGCTTTGGGGTCAGCATACTTGAGTTCTAAGACAGGCTCTAACAGTCCTGTGAGCTTTGAGTGTTAGCCAAGTTACTAAACGTCTCTGAACTGTTCCTTCAACTAAATCTCAGAGAATGAGAAGTAATGTATGCATATGTAATATGGAGTTGAACAAGTATAATTACTCAGACAGCCCAGTCACTAGCCAGCCCGTGGTAAGTGACAGAGCAAGCCCTGGTGAGCACTGAGGAAGGGTAAAGGAAGGAAGGAGGAAGGAAGGAGGAAGGGCAGGGAAGGGTGGAGGAAGGGCAGAGGAAGGGCGGAGGAAGGAAGGAGGCAGGGCGGAGGAAGGGAGGGGGAAGGGCGCGGGCGGGCCGGGGCAGGGCGGCGGCAGGGCGGGGGCCGGGAGGGGGAAGGCG
>CAUYPK010018794.1:0-20268 GCA_963574355.1 Loris lydekkerianus
CCATTCAATCCTATAATTTCTCTACTAGGTATATACCCAGAAGACCAAAAATCACATTATAACAAAGATATTTATACCAGAATGTTTATTGCAGCCCAATTAATAATTGCTAAGTCATGGAAGAAGCCCAAGTGCCCATCGATCCACGAATGGCTTAATAAATTGTGGTATATGTACGCCATGGAATATTATGCAGCCTTAAAGAAAGATGGAGACTTTACCTCTTTCATGTTTACATGGATGGAGCTGGAACATATTCTTCTTAGTAAAGTATCTGAAGAATGGAAGAAAAAGTATCCAATGTACTCAGCCCTACTATGAAACTAATTTTTTGCTTTCATATGAAAGCTATAACCCAGTTATAACATTTTTTTCCTTAATGATGAATTCAAGGCTCATCAATCAGACTCTCTCCAGGGAATCTAGAAGAGAACTGAGGATGCTCAGAAATCTGAGATGCAGCCTGGTTTATGTGAATTTGGGAGCTGTGAGACAGCTATGCACATAAAAGATGCTGAAATAGCCCATGTACTGAAAGAAATAATGAAGTGTGAATACAGAATATGATACAAGAGGCACGCGGCCCCAGAAAAGCAGGAAAACGCCAAGAGGACCTCTGACTCGGCTCTTGACTGCATCCAGTTCCTTGTTCCTGTTCTTTGGGGTCAACCAGGCTTTGTACTCTTAGGAATTCTGGGAGATTCACCTCTGATCGAATAATAATTTCAGGTTATATTAATTCTACTTATGTTAATTGAATGGGATACTGTTATTTCTTATGATACAAAGGTGAAAATTTTATTAATTCAAAAATTTCCGGAGAGGAAATTGTCTTTGTTTTGAGAATATCTTGAGGACCTGCTTGGATTAGAAGGTGAGATCTGAACACTTAGCAGGTGGTAAGGTGACAAAGGAGAACCTTCACTCCTCCGCATAAACAGGATTGTTTTTCCTTCTGAAAGAGGGTGTATAAAGAGAAGAAACAAGCAGCAGAGAGAATAAAAATTGCTAATAAGTGGCTTGAGGGCTGAACAGCTTCACAGAACATGGACAATGAAAATTCCCTGGTGGTGGAGTTGTTAGGCCATTTTAAGGATGGTGGTGTCTAATGTTCAATTTGAAATTCTTTATTACTGCAGTGGAAATATTCCATTTGTCTACAGCCCATGCTCCTACCCTCTGCACCAAAAATTTTTTTGACATTGGGCAATAAGCTGAATTTCACATCTGTTTAATTAGAATAGCATATGAGAGAGCAGGGGCCCTGACGTAGATGTACGTAACCTCTTGGTCTTATATTTCTATACAGTATTAGATAAGGATTAAAGACCCTCTTACATGTATTAGAAATCAAGGCTCTGACATGGTTCAAAACGTCCTACCCCAAAATATGGCACATTGGCATTTAAGAAAAAACACAGAAGTTGGAAAATATGTCTAACTTTGCTCTTCTCCCCTGAGGCAGGCCATGAAAGTTAGAAAGAAAGAATTATCTGACTCTACCCTGCAGTAGGACCGAAGTAGGACCTAAGTAGCACCTAGTAGGACCTAAGACCCTTGTGGAAGAGGTTGCCATCCTATACCTGGAGGAAAAGAATGTCCTTTACTCTGAAGACACAAAGACATGGGGAAAACTCTAAAGAAACAACTTGCTAAGTTCCCACCAGTTTATTACCACTAAGATCATACCCATTTGTCAAACCATACTCCTCCACAACTAACCAATTCATCAAACTTTGCATAAAAATACATAGGTCTCCCTGTTTCTTTGCATTTTTATTTTATTATGAAGCCTCCCATGTCACATAAATTTTGTATTAAATGTGTTTGTATGCTTTTCTTTTATCAATCTGTCTTTACTTACAGATGCTTCAGCCATGGACCTAAGATGTTCAGTAAAGGTATTTCTTCTCCCCTCAAGGACCATAAGTCCCACTGAACTCTGCATTATAGGAGCGACCACAAGAATCTTGACTCAGATGTAGCTCCTTCTCTGCTCACAAATTCATTTTGGATTTGTAAATCTAAGAGCAATATGCCAAACACATTACTCACAAAGACTTTTGAGGTCTTCAGGTGTAATCGTTAGGGGGGTAAACAAGATGAGTAGTAGCACAGTTGAAACAAATTCACTCAACAGCACCATCTTGAAGTATCTTGAAGTAAAGATAGAGATTTCATTTTTAATTTTTTTTTTAATCACAGTGGTGCACCTTAATGTGATCATAGGGTGCAATGTGCTAGTTTTATATGCAATTTGAAATATTTTCATCCAACTGGTTAACATAGCCTCCCTGGCATTTTCTTATTTATTGTGTTCAGACATTTATATTCTGCATTTAGTAAGTTTTTGAGAATTTTTTTTTCTTTTGCTTTTCAAAAGGGTTCACGCTAGCATTCCTTTAAATAGATGACTCATCTAGTGCATTTAAAATATGATTTAGCTTTGAGAATGTATTCACAAGTAACTTTTCAGGAATCTGTCTATTGACTGAAGGAAGGTCTGTTATGCAAAGTACTGTACTTAAGAACCTCAAGGAATAATTCAAGGCCATTATTTCTTAGCCTATCTAGTGGGTATTTGTGTTAGTTTTATAGCTCTTTCCTCTCTTTGATTTACATTTACGAGACAATTGGAGAGAGATGATGTGAGTTGGTTTTTATTTTTATGAGCAAAAAGAACCGCACCAACCACAAGTAGCAGAATGCTGCCACGGCTGAATTATGGAGGTCTTCCTACATAATTTAATAAAATTTAAGGAAAATTAAAAGGGCATTTTGTCCATCCTTTCACTTCTTATGTTGAAGTCATGTCCTAAAGACTGTCTACCAAACAATTTAATTATAGGTATGAAGTTGCGGTTGTATCTACAGTTGCTTATACTTTCCATATAACTTAAAACTAATTTAAATGTATTAATCCTCTTTTCTAGATCTTCTTGGAGTGTTTTGACTTGTTTTCCACGATCTCAGATCTGTTGGCATAAAAGTTGCACTTCTCCTGCAAAAATAAACAGATGCCTCCTTTTTTGGCAGTTAATCGTGCAAAACAAGATCTAGAAAAGAGAGGAAAAGAAATTTTAGAAAATCCCCTGTGGACGGGCCTACATGGTTTTTTACCCTACCTTCCTCCCCTGCTACCCTTATTTATCCTTCACCTTTGGGCCCTGTATCCTTAAAAAAGGTTAGAGGCAGTTAAATCAGGTCAAGGTCCAATATCACTGGCTCATTAACCAAGAATCTATTATTCTTCACCACCCTCCATAGCACCAATGATGGGTAAGATTCCCAAAGCTGGGACAACCTAAGACAGGGTATGGAGAGGCTGCACGGTGGATTACATTCATAGTACCCAAAGACGGGTAAGATCACTCTGCGTTCAGTCAACCTAAGACAGGGACCAAACCATTGATGTTTGTATCCCCATGACGGGTAAGACTGAAACTGCAAGAGCTGGCAACCTAAGACAGGGGCTATGTTTATCTGCCATACAAAAAACAAAAGAGGGAATTGTTGGGCCCTGCCATGTGCCTGAGGCCTAGTGCAACTTCCCAAGCCTGACTAAAAGTAGGTCCATGGAGCTACTTCCGCGTAGCAACGACTCAGCAAGGCCCGGCCTGAAACTGCCTCTACCTAGATACAGCCAATGTGGTACCATGCCATTGGCCCAACCCTGTCACGCATCTCATCCCCCGCCTTCTTTCCCTGCCCCTTCTCTACAATAAAAAATAAATAAATAAATAAATAAATAAATAAATAAATAAATAAATAGACCTCTTTATTTGGAACATTTTTTATTATTATTAATTGATGGTCTGGAAACTTAATTCATTTTGAAGTTGTATCAGCATTCTCAGACCATATTTTGTTTTAATTTCTGTGCTTGGACTTTCTAAAGTATTGTTTCTCAAACTAAGAGAACTTGACATGTTTTCTTCTAAATTCAATTTTCCTTAGAAGTAAGTCCCTCAAAATTCCTATTAGTAATAAGTGGTGGTTTCTGTGCTAGTCAGTGCAGGGTGCCCTGGCAGCCAGGGGATGCAGGTGACTCCCCCTGTAGGACTTTGGTTTTGTTCCACAAAATAGAAGATTGTGTTCATACAATGCATTTATACTTAGCCTCTTCTCTCACTCAACTCAGCTATTTCTACACATGCTTTAAAGAGAACCCCACTTTCAGAAATCTTTTTGAATTTTTATTTTTCAAAATTAAGCAGAACAACCCTAGAAAGAACTATCAGTTTCCTCCCAACATCAGGTCGTATGTAGTAAATTTCCTTGAAAAGGCCCTTATTCAACAAATTTGTGTTGATTTATTGTTTTCAGTTGCACAATGTTTGTGAAAACCAATTTTCTTTTCTCTTCATTTATTTATTCATTCTTTTTGTTTATATCAGTATGAATTTATACATGTTATTTTATACACTAGTTTATAAACCGATACTGTGTTTTTGTATTTACTATTTATGCTGTTGCTACATTTTTCTAGCTTGTCCTTATGTGAATTCTTCCAAGTTGGGTCGCTGTGCCCCTTTGATGCACCTTCATCTTTTTGTTCTTTGAACCCTTTCTTACTTTCTGGTAATATAAGGTGCTCAAGTCTCACTGTATATTTTTTCTGCCACAGTCCTAGAATTCAATTGAATTTTTAATTTCTTGAAATAGTTTGATAGAGTTCTGGGTGTCATCCCCTTAGAAGCTATGGTCTCCTATTATCCTGAGGTCACCTAGAGAAGCAATTATTTTTGCCTCACTGAATCTTAAGTGTCACACCATTCCAAGCCTGATTCAAAGTTCTCATCAACTCTATTATCACCTAATAATATCTAATGTCCTCCCCATTCAAATGTCTTCTGTCTAGTGAGAACCCCTTGTATCAGTCAGGGGCAGTAAGGGAGCATGTATCATGATGAATTTTGTCATTTGAGGAGATATTGAATGTGATTATTTATAAATAATATAGGGTGTAATGAGGTAAATTGCAGTGCCCTGAGCCCAGTAAGTGATCATTTCCAGCCTTCAAGGCACAAGTGGGGGGAGTGGTTATGAAAAGCGGATAAAACAGCTGTACATGGAAAGGCTCTAGAGAGGAAGAATGGGGTCAACTGTTCTTCTGACCTCTGTCTACTGGATTTACCTACTGGCTAATGTCATCAGGAATTTCAGATGCAAACTGGGATTACATTCAATTGCTACATTACCAAAGAGTCTAGATTATCTATATTTCATGTTCTAAATGAAGGCAAAAAACACTGACAGTAAAACAAAATAGTGATCATAGCAACAGAAACTTATTACCTACATCCTGATCACTAATGGCTATTTCACTTTGAAGAAATGAGACTGTTCTCTACTTTGAATGTAGGAGGAAGGCCAAAACTTGCTATCAATTTATTTATTATTTATTTAGCCAACTTATACATCTATCAGAACTTGATTATAATTTAATAATATGCCTCGTTATTATGAATATAATTGAGGTTATGATAATTTTCTTTGGAATTGTGCCTCCAATTTACTATACTCATTCAGGCAATTCCATTCTAATTACTAGTTGCATATTATGAGTACTTTTTATTTTTCTATCTTTGGATTCTGAGATAAAAGGGAGCCCTTAACTTTGCAGAATCCTGAGTAAAATAGGAGTGCTTCTGAATATACACACAATCGTACACATTGTCTTGGAATTCTTTGCAAAGATACGAAAAAGGAGAACAGTTGTGTTTCCTTCTTTCTTGAGTTCCCTAAACTTCTAAAAAAAGTAAAAAATTCTGGGCTTTAAGTTGATAATTTACTTCTGGTAACCTCTACACTTTCACAGTTAGTGTTCACATTGCATTATTACCTTACTCACATCAAGGTGTCTTGTACCAGCGTGGCTTCTCCCAACCTCTCCATTCTTCCATCCCCTGTGTGACCATCCTCCAGGGCGGTCTCCTGGTCCTGCCTCAGCCTCTTCACTGACTCAACTTACTCTTCCCAAACCCTGAGTGTTGAAATGCACCAGAGCTCAGACTGTTTCTTTTATCTCAATCTACATGTTCTACCTAGTTGATTTTATCTGCTCCTATGATTGAAATTTGGTTAAATGATGTTCATCATTATCTATTTACAAATAATTTTGAATTTTATTTCTCATATTCTAACGTTTGACTCTCCATAGAGAAAGAATATAGACAAAAGGGAGGAAGTGTTGAGGGATGGATAGGAGATAAATTTTTCCCTACCCAGTCCGTCGAAGTCAGTCTGGATAGGTGTCCGTTCACTAATATGGCTGAATTATTTTCCTACAGAGCACTTTATTCCTCTCATTGCTTTTCCTGAGTTTTCATTCATCTATTATTTAGTTATTCCCTGTGTCTCCACTAAACTTTTCCTTAGAGTTCAAGCAGTGGACAGTATAGGACTTGGCAATAGTGGAGCCCACCCAGTATTTCTAAAGTACATTAACGAGTATAAGGAGGCCCATGCTAAAGAAGAATAAGAGTGAAATGGGCAGGAGTGATAGGAGCGTCCATGCCCACGTGCACCGGCTACCCACAGGTTCCCTCTTCCCTCAGGACTTCGCCATGCTCATCTCTGTCACAAGTCACATTTCCTCAAAGTCTAAAATAGTTACCACACAGGAACTCTTTCATTTAGCTTATGGGAACAAGGGAAATCATAGAGTTATAAACAGGTGAAAATTAAACAATTACCCTCCCTCTCTCAAGGAGATGCGTAGTAGTCTTAGTTCTTACTAAGCTGCTTGCTCTGAACAACCTCATTTTCTGCCCTTAAATCAGCTTCTATCTGCACGGCGTCTGACTCTGTTTGTGTCTCACCCTGTCCTCTGGACCTGGACTTGATACAGCACCTCTGGATTTGACCTTTGGCTGCCGTCTGCTGCGCTGTTTGAAACTGTTCTGGGTAAATGCTCCCATCAGCCATTCAGCTCTATGACTTTATAGCCCCAGATAAGCCTCAAGCGTAGAATCTTTGCCCTTGAACCTTTCCAGGCTCTGAAATCTGTCTTTGAATTGCCAATGTCTCCCAGTCTCTGACAAAATTAATAGTTATTGAATGAATTGATGCATAAATAAATGAAAATCCGAGTTTAATTTAATCCTCTCTTGTTTATTTCCTCATTTTCCTTTGATTTGTTCTTCCTGATAACACTTACCACTCTCTGACTTTCTCTATGCACATCTGTGCTGGTGACAGTCTTCCTCACTAGACCGTGAGCCTCTAGACAGGGAGCAAGAAGGGAGACAAAGTGCCAGTGAATTGTTTGCTTCTGATACCGGCACAGCGCACAGCATGTCAAAGGTGGGAAAGAACAATTTGTACTGAATTAAATATGGACATTGGCTCACAATACCCCACAGAAAACTAGATTTGCGTTATATGCATAGGTTTTCCCTGTTGATAGAACATTTTATCCAGTGGTGGTTTTAATTGAAAGTAAAACAAGCCATTGGTTTTATGTATTTAATAGGTGCTTTTGATTTTCATCAAGGTGATTTACTATATTTACCCCTCAGAGGCAAGACAGTGAAGTCCCTCATCTGGGCTGTCTCTGCATCCACTTTTCCACTATTATCTCTTTCCCACAGAACAGTACAGCCAGGATGTACTGTCAACAACTAAAAGGCATCAGATCATTTCCCTGTTCGCATCTCTTCACCAGCTTCCCAGCTCTTTCTGAAACATCTCAAGTCTTACCTGGCATAGCCTCCCCACAGTCTCTGCCTCACAACCTGTTCTCCTCACGGTCCCTTGAATCTTCCACTCCAATTCCTTTCTGAAAATTTCTTATCATTCTCACGTTCCTGATTCTTTTTCCCCAGAATCCTCTTAGTGCATGCCTCCCTTTGATTCGTGGTTCTCCTGTCATGTTGCTTCATCAAAGGTGCCATCTATCTTCTATCTTCCGGGGCCTGCCAACCACTCTGTCTAAAGTAATGTTCCCAAATTCCACCTTTCCACTGTTATCTCTGTTTATTTTTCTTCATAGCTGCTATAACCAGCTGGCATAATATATATATTTGTTTATTTTCTATTATCTGTCTGCCCCTACTTAAATTTAAGCCTCATCAGCAGAATTTAATTTTGGTTTCTGCTATTTCCTCAGCAACTAGAATTCCTTCTCTATTGGGGCTAACAGTTTGCCTAGTTGATGAACTGTCTACTATGAAAAGGTTAAGCATTTTCATTGCATATCCAGATATATAATAGGTACTAAATATTTGTGAAATGTAAGAATAACTGGAAAATTGATGTAAGTTTGGATGTAGCAGTCACAATTATGTCATTATGAGAACAGGCGCATATTAACGTCTGTAACTTAGCCATGCCTGTTTACCCTTTTCTGTGTTTACTTTTCAATGTCACAACATATAATGTGTGTCTAAGCAGAGGTAAGTCCAAGTCATGCTATCCAACACGGCTCACTCTTAATACTCTTAAGAATTTAAAATGTGGCTAATACAAATGTAGATATGCTATAAGTATAAAATGACCAACAACCTTTGAAGACGTAAAATGGAAAAAATTCAAAAGGCCTCATTAATGGCTTTTTATATTTATTATGCACATAGAATAACATTTTGCATCTATTGTATCAAATACAATATTTCATAAAATTAATTTTACTGTGTTCTTTCCACCTTTCCTAATGTGGCTACCAAGAAATTTGACATGACACACGTGGGTCACTTTATATCTCCCCTGGATGATACTGACATAGAACCTTGTGTAAAGTCGAGCTCTAGAGCAGCCGTTCTCACCCTGAGGGTTGTGACCCACAGGAACTGTATCAAAGGGCTGCGGCACTAGGAAGTTTGAGAAACACATAGAGCATTTATGTGCTTGGTCAATGTAAATGTTAGTAAAATAATATCCAAATCAATTCATGTGCTCACTAGGTACTAGAACACAGTTACATTTGATTTTATGAAATGCTAACCTTCCAGACAATCTACTGTTAACATCTCAAAGTGTTTGTCTCTATTAATAAACTGGCACATTAATTTCAAGACAATGAAAAATGTCCAATTTTTTTTATATTTCTTCATTTCCTCTGTGCTTCTCTATTTTTTAGCCTTTGCTCAAAAAAATAAACCCTCACTATCAAACTTAACTCTTAGTCCTGAGGTTCTGATCATCACTCCCCTCTTTTCCTTATTGTGATTTCTAATTATCTCCTCATGCTTAAAAAGTATATTTATTTTATGCACATAGGCATGCCTTCTGTGTACCTCTTTTAGGAAATAAATACAAATCTTAACTTATTACTAATTAATTTCAATTATAATAATTAATGTTCTTTATATCATATAGTGAACATTTATATTATAGTGAACATTCATAATTAATTTCAATTATTATAATTAATGTTCTCTATACCACATAGTGAACACTTATACATCAAATAGTGAACATTTATAATCTTCTTTCATTTAATTACTATAATGAACCATCTAAAAGACTCAAGGAAAAAGAAACTGAGGCCTTGAGAGGTTCAATATATTTCACTATGCTCGTGGTAAATTATAGGTTGTGTAGATAGTAAATCACTATCTCTAACACCCCTGTTGTTACAATGCAACATTAGGCTGATTTAACCTCCCTGGCTAGCTACATTGCAAGGATTTGACTAAATCCAAAATTTCAACATAGGCATAAAAACCTAGTTATTATACTTTAAAATATTTCTATCATTGTTTAATTTGCTAATCACTATGAAAGTTGTGTTCATGTATTTACTGCGAGGAGTCTTGGAGTCAGAGATTTTGCCTTAGCAAAAGTTTAAGAGAGTTCCCTATTCACTGCTTATATCACCTCAGTTACTGCCTACACATAAATCTATGAAGGAAAGCACAAAGTTCCTGTGACATCTTGACATTCTCAGGCAAAGGCGCATTTGAGGTCCTGAGAATTGGTATTGTATATGGCATTTGCACAATCAATGATATACTTGAAAATTCCCTCTTAAAGCAGAACCAAGTCCTGATAATAGAGTGGGTTTACCAGGCTGCCTCCCCGATTAGTGTTAGCACATCAATGTTAACTGAGACCCGCAAGAGAAATGAACAATGCTTTATATTTATATTACACCTTTCACACAGAAGATCTTCAAATGCCTTACTAGTTTTATCTACCGAGATCACTCACCCACTGCTGACGTGCAGGCACCTGTGGGGTAGAATATGACAGCTCCACAGCACAACAGCATTTCAGAAAGAAGGTGGAAAAATAACTTTTTAAGTGAAGAACAGCAGGAACAATTTTATGTAGGAAGCAGGTAATTACACTTTTGATATTTAGCCAAGCTGTGTGTGTTCATCTCCTCTTTCTACTGATTCCCGTGTCTGACTAAATTAGGTCAAAAACCTTTCATGCAGGGGTGGTGACTTCTTCCGGGCTCCATATGTAGCCTTTATGTGCTTGCTTAATGTAAATGTTAGTAAAATAATATGCAAATCAAATGCATCCTTGTCCTTATACTGCAGGCCATGGTCTGAGCATGACATCACATGCTGTCCTGTCCTTTGTTCCAGAATTGACCACTTGTTTGAAATGATCAGTGTTAGTAAAAGGCCTGTCACAGGCACCTCAGGTTGCCTTACCAGCCAGGCATAGAGGTCCATGCCAGAGGTAAAACTACTTTGTAAATAATCATCACTTTGTCCAAGGGGCACAGATGAAAGCCAGCTCTTAGTCATTTTAAATAACCTGTTTGTACAGTTAACTTCCCTCCTGCTGTGAAAAGGTTACATATTTTCCACAGTAATTTTGGATTTCTTTTTATTCCTTTACTTTCTTTCTCATGGAAAAAAAAGTAGTTTTAAAAGAAAAGGGAGCTCAATTATTGATCAGTGTAGCTGATTGTAGAATAGAGAAGTATACTTTATAAGATTGCATTTGCGGTGTTTTTAGTTGATTGATCATTATTTTCTCAAGCACAAAGCAGAACTCTGGGAAATCTCTGTCTTTTTGAAGCCCGGGAAAGTCGTGAGATGCTGTGTTGTTTTATTCTGCTGTAGACCAGATGAAAAGCACAGTGGGAACATTTCTTTCAAAATACTTATTTGTTTTTAGCTTTTCCCAAACACGTTTTTAAACACTCTTGCCAAGTTCCCACTTGATGAATTAATTTATTACAGAGAGCCATGTACAACTCCAAGGCAGAGGTTTGAACGCTGGATTTTAATATTTAGAGAGGGCAGAAGTACCTACACCCGCTCTTACACAGGTGCACAGTTGCACACACGTACACACACACACACACACACACACAGACAGCCATCCCTGAAACGTGTTCTACCCTAAATCTGCTTAAGAAGATTGTCTCTTGTATTTTCAAATTAATTCCAGTTGTAACATCTTTATTATTTTTCCTATTTCATTGAATATCATTAGAAACAAAGGAAAAAATGAAATATTTGTGTTTACTTAAAAAGTTTACATTATGCCTGACTATAAATAATGCATCTGCACGTAAGTCTGTGTGTTTATGTGTGTTTGTGTGTGTTTATGTGTGTGATATTAAAATATTCATTTGTGTTTATTTGTATAATCTGGGCTCTGCTCACAGTGCCTTTTCTATTCCCACTTTCTTTTGCAATCTCACTGGGGTGATGCAGGTCATTACACACAGTCACAGAGGGTAGGGTGTCTCCAAAAATTCTTAGAATGGATTTAAACTTTAAAAACGTCAGAAGCATAGTCACTACAAAATTTTAAAATATATATATTTGGAAAGTCTTATTATTACTATTATTATTGTTATCATTTTTTGAGACAGAGTCTTACTCGGTTGCCCTGAGTAGAGTGTCAGGGCATCATAGTTCACAGCAACTTCAAACTCCAGGGGTAAGCAATCTTTCTTGCCACAGCCTCCCACATAACTGGGATTACAGGTGTGCACTACTAAACACGGTTAATTTTTCTATTTTTAGAAGATCTGGGGTCTCACTCTTGCTCAGACTGTCTACCTCCCTTGGCTTCCCAGATTGCTAGGGTTAAAAGCCTGAGCTACCACACCTGGCTGGAAAGGTTAATTATTTACATCCTTTGCATCAGTTTATTTTGTGAATTTTGAATACTTAATGTTAATTATTAATTAACTATTTATTTATTTATTTATTTTGAGACAGAGTCTCACTTTGTTGCTCCATGGTAGAGTGCTGTGGCATCACAGCTCACAGCAAACTCAAACTCTTGGGCTCAAGTGATCCTCTTGCTTGAGCCTCCACAGTAGCTGGGACTATAGGTGACTGCCACAACATCAGGCTATTTTTAAAGACAGGGGTCTCAATCTTGCTCAGACTGGTCTTGAACTCCTGGCTAGAGTGATCCATCGGTATTCTTACAAAGAGGGAAATATTAAAATATAAAGAAAGAATTCTGTATGTTTTATATTCAGAGACTTTGGCCTCCCAGAGTGCTGGGATCACAGGCATGAGCGACCGCACCCAGCCTATCAATTTTAATTTCAATGTTTGTTTGAGCTATTTTGCATTTTATTTAGATGGAGTAAATCAAAAAGTCAAATGCATGATATATTGTAATCACTGCCAATATCTTCCCTCAGCACCTTCCATCCACTTACGTTCTCTTTGCCCAAGGTTCATCACACCGTTATGGTGCAGAATTTCAAATTGGGGATGTCACAGAGCGTACGTATGCAGTATGTTCATTTCTTTCTTTTTTGTGTGAATGTTTTTGTTTTTCTTAAATGGGCAGTTTGCTTTATTTGTTTGTTCTTTGGCTTTAGATACCAATAAGTTTTTTAAGAAATTTTATTTATATTTAATTTCAGTACATTTCTCTTTAATGCTTCTTTTGTATTCTTCTCGTAAGTACTTTTTTCAAAAGTTGGCATTCTGGGATTTTGTGTGACTAATCTGCGATACTGTAGGCTGGAAATATTACTCGCTGCCCTGATGTCTCATTAAGATGTCAGTTTGGCCGCCTATAAAATGCTAGATTCAGTTATTTTTCTACAGTACATTAAAATATCTACGACTTTTTTCTTGTATCCAATATTGCTCTTGATGCATCTGATGTCAGTTAAATACTTATTTTGTAAGTGATGTCGTGTTTTTCTCTGAAAACTTTGAGACTTTTTTTTTACTCTGAAAACTTTGAGACTTTTCTTTTTTGTACTTTCCCCCCTTTGGCATAATTCTCCACGGGCCTTTTCAACTTGATATTTTTCATCTTCTTTTTTATTCTGATAAATTTATCCCTATTATTACTTTAAAGAATTCTTTCTTTATGTTTTAATATTTCCCTCTTTGTAAGACTCCCAATGTTAGTACTTTTATTCCTATCTTTCATATCTTTTAACTTTTTAAAACGACTTATGTATTCCTTTTTTCTTGTACTGCTTTCTTCTTGGAAAATTACTCAACTTAATCTTAAAAGACACTGATTCATTACATTATTTTTCCCAAATATTTGCATTTCTTTTAAAAAACCTGAATTTGTATGTTTTCATAGATGAATTTTACAATTGATCCTTTTATTTTGTTATTTCTTGTACCTCCATATCTGTCTTAAATCTTGGCATATTTATTATGCTTATATGAAACTTTTATTAGTATTTTTCTGATACATTTGGTGGTATCACTTTTCTAGTTTTGTAAGATTTTGGGTATGGATGGATTCCTCAGATATTTGTCACCTTGATAGCTACATTTTTAGTCCTTAAGTGACTCCTATACTTCCTACCATTTCTTCTACTTTTAGCTCCATATTCATTTTGTTTCCAAAAGCATCTGGTAGAAATAGTTATTTGCCTTTTAGGGAGTCTCCAATATAAATCCAGGTTTCCCCTCAAATTTCCTCTCTGCTGGCTTAATATTGAAGGTTCTTGGTCTGACTAAGAGATTTATCACCCATCCATTTGTTTTCAAGTTTCCAAGATTTTGATTCCATTGTCTCTTCCTCTATTGTATGTTGACTTAAAAAAAAGAAAAAAAAAAAATCCTAGGTGGTGCCTGTGGCTCAAGGAGTAGGCCCCAAATACGGGGGTGGTTCAAGCCTGGCCCAGGCCAAAACATTGCAAAAAAAAAAAAAAAAGGCGGCTCCTGTGGCTCAAAGGAGTAGGGCGCCGGCCCCATATGCTGGAGGTGGCAGGTTCAAACCCAGCCCTGGCCAAAAAATGCCAAAAAAAAAGAAAAGAAAAAAAAAAATTCCCAACCAGGTGCGGGGGCTCATGCCTGCAGTCCTAGCACTTTGGGAGGCTGAGGCAGGTGGATTATTTGAATTCAGAAGTTCAAGACCTGTCTGAGCAAGAGTAAGACCACATTACTAAATTTATATTATATACACACACACATACATATACATATTCTTAAGTGACTCTTATTCTTCCTACTATTTCTACTGCTTTTAGCTCCATCTTCATTTTGTTTCAAAAGCATCTGGTAGATACTTTTGGGTATATATTTAAACACACATATATACATATATATATATACATATACACAAAAGTTTCACATATACTACATATATATGTAATGTTAATATTGAAGGTTCTTATTAATATTAATATGAAGGTTTTATATAATATATATATATAAGAAAAAATTAAATCCCAATGTTAGTAGTGTTTGGAGAATTAGCAGTGATACATTACTGGTTCACTCTACTATATTTAAAAATCTTTATGTTTAGCCTTTATATACCTTTCTCCAAGTTGTCATTCATGAAGTTTTCTTCCTCTTCCCTTAGAACAATTATTGCATTGTCTCTTAAAATTTCTTAACATTTGTATTTGAAACTTATAACAATATCTCCTCTTCTAGGCCTTATATCCCTTAGGGAAATGTATTATTATTTATCTCTGTGCCTTTAAGCAAAATTTAATTAATGCCTATCATTCCATAACTACTAATTTTCTTCTCAATCCTAAAGACACCATGAGAAACTAATGCAATTATACCTTTTACCTTTAGTGCAAGTTACGTAAATTCAACAATAATAATAATATCCCCACCACCAAAATGAAGGTTATAGCAGTTATCCCACTCTCTACCTTACCCCAACCAATATCACTGCACAGGCAAAAATCATCTGCTCCCATTGTTAGAGGGACAAGGCACATCCAGCTCCATGTTCATCATGACAGATTCATAAGCTTTTCCCTGGACTGCAGTGAGATAATCTTTCTGCATTGTGCACAGATATGACTGTGATTACATCATCACTGTAATAGTGATACCCATCAAAACAAAGAAATGTTTTTTCCTACATGGAAAAATAAGCCACCTAAAAATAAACCTACTCTTCCCTCAGTGCAACGGCTAATTCCCACTCCATCTGATGGTATTGGTGTACATTGACCTAGCTCAGAAAGATTCTCCCTAATGTGCGTGCCTGCCAGGGTCATGTCTCTATTGTGTTAACCCCCTGTCCTCTTCTGCCGTGTATTTAGTCTTTGTTAACTTGGATAATTTCCCTGGCTTTATCTCCAAATGAGAAATAGTGAATTCCCCTGGAAAGAAATATGTGGACACTCAGAACGACTTAGAGAATAACTAAATAGGAAGGCTTTTTAACGTGTGCAAAAGCCTTTTGTCGTCCTGGCATTCATCAACCACAGTTACTGCATGTAAGCCTGGCAAAGTTTTAGTCTCTTTTCTCTTTTAAGTTAAAAGTTGTAATCACAAGAAGTAAACTTCATATTTACCTTTCATCAGAATGTACACCGATTGCTCACTATTAAACAATAAAATCCAGTGTATGGTTACCAGAGTTGTTCATGGAATAGGCTAATATCTAAGCAAAACACCTTTGAAACTGGCATGGGCATCTGAGCGTTAGTTGCTTTAGCTCTTTCTTCATCTTGTTTTGAGTCAAATCATTGCATACCCTCCAAGGGAAAGGATTACGTGTTGTGTGTGCCCACATCCCCCGGGACCCAGCTGCCCTCACACAGGGAAGGTCTGTTGACTGCTAATGAGAGTACAGTGCATGCTGGTGCCGATACAGCCTTCAGGAAACACCACAGACTGCCAACGTCTCTATTGGCGATAATAACTGTGATGGGTGTGGTCTGCATTAATCTATTCCAAGAAGCATCCTTGGATCACTGATGATAGAAAGTAAAAGAGTAGGTTTCTCACACTCTCTCACATTTAATGTTCTAAAGGCACAGTATTCTAAAGGCAAAGTGTTCTAAAGGCTTTACCATGTCCATGAACTTACAGCCATTTGGACAGTAGGAAGCAGGTGGGGACGCTCCTGTTACTCCTGCTTGTGCTGTTTGGAAACAGAGAGAAGGTCACCTGGAGTCTTCCTGAAGCAGCATTCCAGTGTCCAGTGACTCATGTCCTGAGGGCTCCAAGGCTGTCATGACAGTGTCCTCAGGCCCATCCGTTACAGCCACAGCCGTTTGTCCTATGGCACATCTGAAGCAGCGGTGGCTTCCTGACCCCACAGCTTCCCGGCCGTGCAGTGTGAGTGGACAGCCCTGCTGTATCAGTGTGAGTCGTGGTTCTGTCACAGGGTGATTCATTTCTATAGCTCTGACGTGAGCCAGCTCCCTCAGCCTTTCAAAACATGCTGTTCATTATCTAGTCACTTATATTAAATATGCTCCTGCATAAAATAGCTGTGTGGCTCTCTGTTTCTGCCACTGATCCATGAGTGAGCAGTAATGCTTTGTACATGGTCACTAGGAGGCAGGTATTGTAAAAAATAATTTATGTATACTATCTCTGAAATCGTTACTATTTTATAGTTGAGAGAACTGAGGTCCAGAGGCCGTATCTGCCAGCACAGGGCAGAACCATGATTGGAGCTTGGCCACGGTCAGGCCACTCCTGCAGTGAGACGCATTACAGAAAGTGCTGCAAGTAATTTGCTATTAATCATAGTTAAGATAACTAAACTTTTGAGTAATTTACTTAAAAATTTGAAAGTAAGTGATTTACCGTATTAGAACATTGCAGAGGTCATTGCTCTCATGTCTGGCTGACTCATATGCTTTCTTGAAAGGGAGGCAAATGAGTGGGATTATAGCTGTGAAAATACGCATGACCAGCAGTCAGTCTTAGTTATGCCACGGCCATTAGGAACATAAGATGTATGTGAGTGTCATCTAACATGTAGGTCTTAGTCCAAAAGGGTGAGAATTGCTGGTCAACACAAATGCTTCCATCATAACTCAGGCCCAACCAACGTGTCATCTTCACTCACTTTACAGTTAATTATGCGATGAGCAAGCTGTCTGCTAGTACACCCACGTGTATGTGTCTCTGTGTGTGTATTTCTTGGGGATAAATATATGTGTGTTTCCTGAAATCAAATCATAGTTTCTGATGAAAAATACAATGTCAGATACAAGTACGTTTGAATAAAAATTTAGAAATGAAAATCTAAAAAAAAAAAAAATTAATTCTATAAAGCTTCCAAAACCAAAAATATAAAGGAATGTACATATTTTAAAAAATGGTGCAATTGAAACTAAGGATATGCTATTTGTTAGTAATCACCTATGTAAAATAAAGATAGTCAATTAATACCAATGACTATAGCAAAATATAATTTTTTTAATCCTAAAGACTTAGTGCCATAGCTTTGTTTTTTTCTTTTCTTAATTGCTTTTGTTTTTATCATTCACATGTCAGAGCAATGTGAGAATTCTTGATGAGAATCTCTCCACATCCATGATTCAGGGGTCTGGGCAATGGGATCCCTATATTTAATACATCTTCAATACTTTCTCTGTTCAAGCCAGCCAGAGGAGAGAGGAGCATGGGTGTATTTGCTGATTATTTGGTTTACTTTGAGTGAGATGTGAACATGTCACATGTTCTACATCACTTTGGCTATATTCACTGAAACTCACATGTTCATTACCAACCATGAGAGGATCTGGAGCTTGTGTTAAAAGCTCTGTGTCCAGGAACAGTTTCAGCTTGCCTTCTCTGGCATAAAATCCTAAACTTGATGTAGAAAATAAATCACGTCACTCCCTAGAAATGTACTGAAAGAGTACACACATTAATACAGTTGTTTTATTCTCAAATATTCAAATAGAGACAGCAAAAACTATAATTAACCCAAGGCATCTACAGTAGCCTTTCAGGCCCGGCATGGTGGCTCATGCCTATAATCTTTACACTCTGGCAGGCCTAAGAGGGAGCATCACATGGGACCAGGAGTTCAAGCCAGGCCCGGTCTCTACTACACAAAAATGAAAAACCCAGCTGTGCATGGTGGTCAGTGTCTATAGTTCCAGCTCCTGGGGAGGCCAAGGCAGGACAATCACTTGAAGTTGCTGTGGGCTAGCCTGACACCTCAGCACTCTAGCTTGGGCAACAGAGTGACACTGCCTCAAAAAAAAAAAAAAAAAAAGTCATTCACATAAGTAAGATTTGTATTTTTTTTTTCAGTCTTTCTCAAAACTTTCTTTTTTTTTTATTATAGATAAAAATATGCACCATAGATGTGGCCCAACCCATTACCTTCCCTCCACCCAAACCTCCCCCCCCCTTCCCCTTCCTTGGTCCTTTCCCCATAGTCTTGTGGTATGTGTTTTTAAAGCTTGATAGATCTGGAAAAACCATTTCTAAACTATGAAGCAGCTTAATTCTGTGAACTTTAGTAGGCTTACCAGTCATTCCCTGACAGGTAGGAGTAGTTGTTTTCAGGACAAGATGTCCCTGTGCCATACCTCAAATGAATTACTTTCCAAGGGTGGAGCCCCAGCAGCTCCACTCAGGGAATCACTTCAGGTGATCTCAATGTGCATGTCTTCACTGCATCTTAGCAATGACTCCTCCCTCTTCCTCAGAGGAACACCCTGGCTTAAATAGCATCAGTCATTTTGGAAATTCTAATATCCCCACTTACATTTTTCTGGAAAGATTAACCCTAGTAGACGTTCATCTAGTGGCTTTGGCAGGTTGGAAAAAAATAATAATGTATTCCAAAAATATGAATTTCAAAATATCCAAGTTAAGCACCTACCACATCTTTCCTGCTATTTCCTACTATTTCCTACCACATCTTTCCTACTATTTCCAAAATGAGATGCTAAATTTTGTCCTTGTTGCTTATAATCTCTTTGGGAAGACAGTTCTGCACCCAAAAAGACTGTGCCAGAGAAAATTGTGTGGTCACCAAATGTCACTGTAGTGTTCTATACTCCCCACATCCCTGAGGTCAGATTCAGTTCTGTGATTCATACTTTGGAAATAAATGGCAGCAAAAATGATTAAAGGCAGTTTAGGAGCCCTTGAGGTTCCTTGAGGTCTCTCTCTTCCCTCTACTTTAGCAAAAGGCCTGGGGGCCAAATAACTGGATGGCATTGCCATAAGCAGTGGGGGGTGGCGTCTAACCCCACGAGACAGTGGCTGAAGCACAGAATTTGTGTGTGTGCCCCTGAGTGTTAGATTCCCTACTGAGAATCCTCACTGAGATTTTGGAGATTTTCTTTGTTTAAAAGAAAAGGTTAATGATGTTTAAAATCCAGACTAATTTATTAATGGAACAAACCTCAGTGAAGTGCATTCTGTATGCCAAGATTTTTTTGGAGCTGGAAAAGCAAAAAAGTGATATGTAATCCTATCTTCAAGCACAGATGGACACATGGGCAATATGAGTGGTCATAAAATGTGAAAGGTGTTCTATATTTAGCAGAGAGTAGGGCCCGCAGGCTTGGCCTGGGATTGAATCTTCTGCTATAGGAAAAGCAAAACAAAACAAAAACTCTTAATTTAGGGGGAAAAAATGTGTATATGTATATATATATTATTCATCACAAAATTGATGCCATTTTTTGGTTTGGTTCATCCAATATCTTGAATAAGCTTAAGCTTAATAACTTTCAGGCTCACTGATGCTATTACATTGCCCTGTCCTAAATTATGTGTGTTTGGCTGGGTGAAGTGAGCAGAACCAGTTCCTAATAGAACTATGGCTCAGATATGGAATACCTTCCGAATCTGAGCACATCACAGTAACCACGCTTGAGACACACTACCCAGCCTGGAATCCCTTGGTAATGGAGTTGATCATTCTAATATTATAATATGCATCTGAAAAGCATACAAGGAGAATATTTTATAAAATGAAAGAAAAAGCTTCCTAAAAGTGTGCTGGGGGTGGATCCAGTTTTCACTCTGAATATGTACACCATGGAATATTATGCAGCCTTAAAGAAAGATGGAGACTTTACCTCTTTCATGTTTACATGGATGGAGCTGGAACATATTCTTCTTAGCAAAGTATCTCAAGAATGGAAGAAAAAGTATCCAATGTACTCAG
>CAUYPK010018796.1:0-19071 GCA_963574355.1 Loris lydekkerianus
GGAACTGAAGTGAAAGACACGTGTAAAATATATTTAAAACAGATGTTTGTGCTTTAATTAAAAAATTCCAAATACAACCCTTTGACCCCACAAGTCTACTCCTGGAAATCTATCCTGTGCAAATAAACACCTGGAAAAAGATTTAGCTCTCACATGTTCATCTCAACCTTGTTTATAACAGAGTAGAATCAGAAGTCGCCTGAATGAAATGTTCAGCCGTGGGGGTGAAACACAAATATGACGGAATTCCTCTGTCAAAAAGAATATATTTACCCATGTAGAAAGATATTTATGATTTATTAACTGGAAGACATAAGCTCTTAAGTGCATAGTTTCATCCTGTTTTTACTTTATTTTATTTTTTATTGTTGGGGATTCATTGAGGGTACAAAGAACCTGGTTATACACTGCTTGTATTTGTTAAGTAAAGTCCCTCTTCATCCTGTTTTTATAAGAGAAAAATATACAACAGTGACAGGAAGGATATTCGTAAAAATTATGTGATGTGATGACTTTTTTTTGCTGATCTATTTTAAAACTTCTACAAATAGAGTTTTCTAAAGTTATTTTCAAATTAAAAACTATTCGAAACATACAGCTTCTATTAATGTTATTATTTTATATAGCTTTTTTTTCCCTCGGAAGTAATCAATTGTAAACAAACAACTATGTGAATATTTGAAGTCTTGTGGAAAGAAATACTTTTCTTTTACTTTTTTCATCTGAATACCACTTTCCCCAGATGCAATGGATTCTCTTTTTTTTTTTTTTTGAGACACAGCCTCAAGCTGTCTCCCTGGGTAGGGTGCTGTGGCATCACAGCTCACAGCAACCTCCAACTCCTGGGCTCAAACGATTCTCTTGCCTCAGCCTCTCAAGTAGCTGGGACTACAGGCGCCTGCCACAACACCCGGCTATTGTTTAGTTGTAGTTGTCATTGTTGTTTGGCAGGCCTGGGCTGGACCCGCCGGCTCTGGTGTATGTGTCCAGGGCCTCAGCTGCTGAGCTACAGGCGCCAAGCTGATGGAATAGATTCTCAACCAACAGCTATGTAAGGTTGGAGTCTTGTGAGACAAGAACAGGTGACTTGGATTTTGTTTCTAGTTGACTTAATAATTCTCTTTATAACCTCAGGGTGTTTACTTTTCAGCCCTCTGTCCAGTAACTTTCCCTGTGAGTCCTTTTCTCATTACCACCAGAGGCATCAAAAGTGCTGGTGGCCTCTGATCCTGGAATGAATTGTGCCAACTTCAGCCAGTAGGGTGACCCTTTAGGTTGCCTCCCACCATGACTACCATGAACATTTCACTAAATTGTCAAGTATCTGACCCCTTACTTATTCATTACTTCAAAAAATATCAATACTGGGTGGCGCCTGTGGCTCAAAGCAGTAGGGCACCAGCCCCATATGCTGGAGGCGGTGGGTTCAAACCCAGCCTGGACCAAAAACTGCAAAAAAAAAAAAGAAAAAAGAAAAATATATAATGATAGTGTAATACTTTCTTTCTGTGAGGATTAAATGAGGTACAAAATGTATAATGCCCAGCCCAGATAAACTGTCAGTAAATAGGCTGCATGAAGGGTCTAACATGTGCCAAGGACTGAGGGTCAAGTCCGTTCATTCAGCAGACGTTTATTTAATGCTTACTTTGGGCCAGTATTCTAAGTCCCTGCGTTACCTCAGTGAACAAAAAAGACAAAAATCCCTCTTGTTGTGAAGTTTACATCAGAGAAGATGCAAACGTTAAATAAAATATAGTCCAATCTATGGCTGTTGATAATAAGCATTACTATTTAGTCCTTATAAGGTGCCAGCCACTGGGCTAAGTGATTTTCATCTGCAAATAGTCTTTTATACATAATCGTCTCATAAACTCTTTGATGTAGGAATTATTGTCATTTGACGGATGGCAACTGCGCACCCGAGAGGTTATGTACATTCAGCAGACAAGTGAGGGGAGGAGCGCAGGCCTCACCCCTGCACAGGGGCGTCTCGGTTTCCACCTCTGTGTGAGGTTGCCATTTTTGCTTACAGTTCTTTACTAACATTCTTGCCAACACTTTTTGCTACACAGTAGGAGCTGCAAGGGAAAGAAATTTGAGTTGTCCTCATTTCGTATTAAAATACTTCATTATCTCTGCAGGGAATGATCAGGGAAGGAATCAGTGACAGCTCTATTTCTTTGAATCAATTAGTAATTGCAGCTGACGTTCCTCAGCATGTAGAAAAGAGGTGTTGGTTGGGGGAGAAGTCTTAGGCAGGGGTGGGCAAGGGGGAGCACCAGTGGAAGTCCTTCGATGGGATCATCATACCAGGCTGAGGTGAAGGAAACGAAGAGTTGATGCCTCCTGTATACACCTCCCTGTTTCTTATAACATCTTCATTTCCAGCCTCTGAGTCTTTAGGAAAGATGTGGCTCCCCCAGCTCCGTGTATTCTTCTTCCTCTGCTGGTCTGCAGCTGTCTAGCTCTCTGGAGTGGTCACAGCCTCCAGAGGTGATGCTGAACAAATCCTGCTGGACTTTTAAAGATTGTTATTAGGAAATATTTCAAGTATTCAAAAAGTATAGGAATAATATCATGTATTCACCGCTTAAAGCTTTGACACATCTTAGCATTCTTTTTTTTTCCCCCTCTAGATCTTTTTACTTATTTTTATTATTTATTATTATTTTGTTGAGACAGCGCCTCAAGCTGTCGCCCTGGGTAGAGTGCCGTGGCATACCAGCTCATAGCAACCTTCAACTCCTGGGCTCAAGGGAGTCTCCTGCCCCCACTTCCCAAGTAGCTGGGACTACAGATGCCCACCACAACAACCGGCTATTTTTTGGTTGCAGCCATCATTGTTGTTTGGCGGGCCTGGGCTGGATTCGAACCCACCAGCTCAGGTGTATGTGGCTGGCGCCTTAGCCACTTGAGCCACAGGTGCCCCACCCCCCCCCCCCACCTCTTTTTTAATGAAAAAATATAGATTGGTCAGGTATGATGGCTCACACTTGTAAACCTAGCACTCTAGGAGGCCCAGGAGTTTGAGAGCAAGAGTGAGACCCATCTTTACTAAAAAATAGAAAAATTAGCCAGGCATGGTGGTGCATGCCTGTAATCCCAGCTACTAAGGAGGCTGAAGCAGGAGCATCACTTAAGCCTAGGAGTTTGGGGATGCAGTGAGCCATGATGATGCCATTGCACTCAGCCTGGATGACAGAGTGAGACCCTATCTCCAAAAACAAACAAACAGGGTGATGCTTGTGGTTCAGAGGGTAGGGTGCCGGCCCCAGGTACCAAGGGTGGAGGGTTTAAACCTGGCCCCCGGCCAGTTAAAAACAAGCAGTGACAACTGCAACAACAATAACAACAACAAGAAGTCTCTTTTAAACAAACAAACAAACATATAGAAATGTGAAAGAGATGTGAAGTAAGTTTGAAGGCTCAGCTCCATTTGTCTGTTTACCTACCTGGGTCTATCTGGAACTCTCTGGGTTGTGAGAACATTTGATTCTGGCAGAAGCTGCTGTGTTATTAGAGCTGATCAGTCCAGGGTGGACACCCAACCCGAGCTGGTCAAAATTCTCTGGAATTTCGAACTTAACACGAGGAAAGGTTTGAGTAACTCCTTGTCAGTGCTGACTCTTCACCACTCAGTGGCAGTATTTCCTGCCACGTGGAGAAGGCCCCAGCAGAGTCTTCCAGGGAGGGACATCAGTGAGAGATGGCGTCCTGGTGTGTCCGGTTTTTGACCCCATTCCTGTTTTTGACAAGGACTGCGCCTCTGTCTTTCCCCAGGTTTGGTTGACCAACCATTCATTGAAATCTATCCTCCAATATACTTTCTTTTCTGTCATTTTAATTTCTGTCATTCGTAATTAAGAGAGTCCTCACTGCCTGGCGCAGGGGCTCACGCCTGTAATCCTAGCACTCTGGGAGGCTGAGGTGGGAGGATTGCTTGAGCTCAGTTCAACGCTTGTCTGAGCAAGAGTGAGACCCCATCTCCACCAACACAAACAAACAAAAATAAAACCCAGCTGGGTGCTGTGTCGAGCACCTGTAGTCCCAGCTACTCGGGAGGCTGAGGCAGCAGGATCCCTGCAGCCCAGGAGTCTGAGATTGCATTGAGCTATGATGCCACTGCAATACCGCACTCTGCTCAGAGCACAGAGTGAGACTCTGTCTCAACGACAAGAGCGTCCTGACTGATAAAGACGGAAATTTCATGCTGTTGCACCAGTGGGATTCTTAGGATAGATACCTTGCAACTGTCTAGGTCCACTATATTCAAGCATGGAGCGGCTTGATTTTGCAAATAATTTTGCTGACTTTTCTTTTTCTAAAGCTGTTGGTTATATGGTGAGGAACTTTGCTAGCTTCAGATATGCCCAAATGTCCTCAAATAATTGCAATAATTTGTTTACTCTTCCCATAATAATTAAGGAGCTGAGAAGAAAAATATTGGTGATGATACAAGTTTCTGAGGTGAATGTGGTCATCATGATTATCATTTTGGATTTAGAGAGCGGAAGGAAAAAGGTGGTTGCATGTGTGGAAATGGAATTTCAAACCCAGTAAGAGGAAGTCCCTGGGGAGAAGCTGATTGTGGGGCCGGAGAGCACACCAGGAATGTAGACGTCTCTGGTAGGACTGCCCTGTCTTGCTCTGGCACCTTGGACAATTTCCCTAGCAGGGTCATCCTGACCTATGTCCCAGTGACATCTTCAGCATAATGAGAAATCATTTAAAAATGCAATCTTTTAATTTTATTTTTTTTTCTTATTTGAGACAGTCTCAAGCTGTTGCCCTCAGTAGAGTGCTGTGGAGTCACAGCTCACAGCAACCTCAAACTCTTGGGCTTAAGTGATTCTCTTGCCTCAGCCTCCCCAAGTAGCTGGGACTACAGGCGCCTGCCATAGCACCTGGCTATTTTTTTTGTTGCAGTTGTCATTGTTGTTTTAGCAGGCCTGGGCTGGGTTTGAACCCACCAGCCTCGGCGTATGTGGCTGGCGCTGTAACCAATGAGCTATGGGCACTGCCTTGTATTTTAATTTTCATCATTGAGAGCTATAACCTTCTTATGCTGCCCAGCCGAGTCTCCTATCTTTATCCTTGAATTTCTGGACTACCAGAATAGTGATTTGGTTTTATTTTTAATGTATATATCTTTCACATTTTACACTTTTTTTTAAATTTGTGGAAGCAACTTATATTCATGTTTTTTTAAAAAAAAAAACTGGAAAGCCCATCAAAGTGTAAAAACCAGGGGGAGAAAACCAGCCCATTATTACACAGCTTGAAGGCAGTGGCATTTGCATCTGGCCGCGGTCCTCTCTGCGCTGTCTCTGGGGGCTGTTCCAAGCTTGACTTGGCAGCCAGCCTTGCTTCTGTCCAGGCTCCTTGACCTCCTGTGCTACTCTCCTCCCTTAATAGACGTTTACTTAATCGACCTTGCCCTCCCCTTTCTGCCCTCCGTGGTAAGAACTGGAGCTGGCTGTGTGAGGATTCTGGTAACGGGTAAGGACAGTTGATCAGAAGCCTCCCAGCCGCAGGGTGGGCCTAGAGGGTGGGCGCCGGACTCCTGCTGGAGCTGGGCAGCGGGGCAGGGGGACAGTATTGGGAGAGGCAGCTCAGGGCTGCCTGTGCAGAAGCCACGTGGTTCCTGCTCTTTTTCCTTTTTCCCACTGCTCACCTGACCTAAGATGGAAGCCTGTGCTCTCCTCCCAGGGAGGGGTCCCGAAACCAGCTTCCTGCTCATTAGGCCTGAGGCAGGGGATATTCTTTCATTATTCTTTTCTTGTTTCAAATAGGAAGACAGTCGCATGATTGACAATAATACACATCCCTGTGTTTCATAGAGCAGAAGTCTCCCTCCTGCTCTGTCCCCCAACCATCCTGTTTTCACCCTCACTCAACCCACTCCAGGTAATCAGCTTTGCTTTTCTTCTTTCTTTCTTTTTTTTTTTCTTGCAGTTTTTGACTGGGGCTGGGTTTGAACCTGCCACCTCTGGCATATGGGGCCGGCGCCCTACTCCCTTGAGCCACAGGTGCTGCCCGGTAATCAGCTTTTCTTTTCCGTGTGTTCATCTAGACTTATGAATTATTAAAACACATTCAAACATACTCTGTACTCTCATTTTCTCTTCTTTGATCAAAAGGAAACATCTTATGCACATTTTCTCTACTTTTCCACGCCCTCCCCCCACTTCATAGATCTTGGAGATTTAAAAAAACCCTCTCTATTGAAAGTTTTATCATGCATTTTTATGCCTTCAAAGTTATTCCATTGTCTATATGTAGTGTAATGTACTTAACGGGTCCCTTTTCAGGGGCATTTGAATTTTTTTCAGTCTTTTGTTATTTTCACTGATATTGCAATGAGTAACTTTGAATGTGTTATTTCTTAAGTGTGGTCAAAGGGTAATTTCCCAGAAGTTAAGTTAGTGGGTCAAAGGAAACAGTCATTTGTAATTTTAATCTCTGTGGCCAAATTCCCTCCATGGGGCGTTGTGTTGATATTTCCTCCAGGAAGGTGTGAGAGTTCAATATTTCTTTCTCTTGGGAGATTATACGTTCCCTTGAGTTGGTCTTCAGTTGTTTTTATTTGGACGTTGTCCTCTCAATTAGAGGATGAGTTTATTGAGAGCAAGGCCCAAGCATTTTTCTGCTTTTGAATTGTGTGCGCTTATAAAAAGCATAACATGGCTCCATCGGAGCACAATAGCTCATGCTTTAAGTATAATTTGCAACACCGAACCAATTAAACTTGAATCCAATCCAATTTTTCTGCCACCCACATACCCCCCAGCTCTAATTTATTTTGGGTGGGAAAGAGGTTGGTGGATCCTACAGTTTTAAAAGAGAAAAACACAAATATGAACTCATCTGATAATATTATTATCTATTTTAGGTTACATGAAATAATTAAAAGCCAGGCTGGGTGCAGTGGCTCACACCTGTAATCCTAGAACTTGAGAGGCCGGTGCAGGTGGATTGCTTGAGCTCAGGAGTTTACGACCAGCCTGAGCCAGAGTGAGAAACAGTTTCTAGAAATAGCTGGGGCTCGGCGCCTGTGGCTCAAGCGGCTTAAGGCCCCAGCCATATACACCTGAGCTGGCGGGTTCGAATCTAGTCCGAGCCGGCCAAACAACAATGATGGCTGCAACCAAAAAATAGCCGGACGTTGTGGCAGGCACCTGTAATCCCAGCTACTTGGGAGGCGGAGGCAGGAGAATCGCTTGAGCCCAGGAGTTGGAGGTTGGTCTGAGCTGTGATGCTATAGCACTCTACCCAGGGTGACAGCTTGAGGCTCTATCTTCAAAAAAAAAGAAATAGCTGGATGTTGTGGTGGGCACCTGTAGTCCCAGCTGCTTGGGAGGCTGAGACAAGAGAATAGCTTGGGCCCAAGAGTTTGAGGTTGCTGTGAGCTGTGACACAAGAGCACTCTATCAAGGGTGACAAAGTTAGACTCTGCCTCAAAAAAAAAAAAAAAAAAAAAATTAAAAGTGTGTTTGTCTGATACAGGATTGGAAAGTTAATTTTTTTAAGAGGCTTCTTACATCTGGCTAGAGTTCAACTGAACTAACTGATTTCTCCCTCCAAAGTTATTCCAAGTCTTCCACTTAGGCCTACGGCCGAGTCGCTTACTTATGTGTCAGCTCCTGTCCTCCTGTCCTGCATCCCAGGTTCCAGCCAGGGTACAGCAGCAAACATCTATCTGGATGCCCGTCCCGGCATTTAGTCACTTATTTTCCTCAATTTGTGCCAGCACCTGCCCCAAACTCAGCAAGAGAACAAAGAGCTGCTTTGAAGCATTGTGTATTTATGGCGTACGTGAACATTACGTCACTGCTGTTAGTTTTCCCTTATCCTGGTGGCAAAAATGTACTAATAGTTTCTTTGTTGTCTCCATTTCCACCAAATCAGATTCCCCCATATGTCTGATTCTGTGTGGGCGTCCCGGGGTCTTCACACTCTTTTTTTGTGTATCCCCTGAACGAATTTTGTAAAATCGCATCATCCCTCACACATTTACAATCTACATGTAACATTTCAAGTTTAAGTAGTTGAGGCCTGGTGCAGTGGCTCATGCCTGTAATCCTAGCACTCTGGGAGGCCAAGGAATTTCTTCATGTGTCCAAGAGTGTTTTTTGGATGGCATTTACTCTTCTGTCTATCTCTGTCTATCTGTCTATAGATATTACAGGGAGATCTCTTTCTGGTTCTGTTTCTCTGGGAAACTTTGAGAGAGGTTGTAGGAGAACCCAGATGGTCGACACTGATACAAAGTGGCTTTAGTAGATACTGAGTTGGTTTTAGACATACTGAGTTCAGAAAACTGGATCAAAGGTCCAGAAATTTGGTAGAAGGATCCAGAAAGCAACTGGACATCCTGGGAGCTTAGGGAAGGAGCCAGGGATGGGGACATAAATGTGACAGTCACTTGTAAAAGCCTGTGGTAAATGAAGAAATAAACAACTACATCAACCTCTGGTTGGCAGAGATCACTGAGGGAAATGAAGGCGGAGGTCCAGGACAGAGCCCTGGGGACGCAAACATTGAAGGGGCAGAGGACAGTCCAGTGAGCCAGAGGGATTCTGGGCCCCACCCACAGAAATTCAGATCCACAGGTCTGGAAGGGCCGGAGAACGTCAGGCACCGCTCTGGTGCAAGGCTGGCCCTGCAGACCGAGCTTTGGTGCCATTGGAATAGGATCTTCACTTGGCTGTGAAGAGAAGAGTGAGTGTGGGTCGGAGGGTAATTGGAAGTTGTTGGGATGAAAAAACCTTGCACACATTTTAGGCTGATGTGAAGGAGGCAGTAGAGGCAGGGAGAAGCTGAACAGGCCAGACAGCAAAGGAGTAGTTAATGAAGGAAATTCATATAAGAGAAATGGTACCAAAAAAATACAAACAAACAAAAAGAGAGAGATGGAGGCGCTGGAGATGGTTGTGGTAAAAATGTCTAAAGGCTGCGGTGTCTACTTTAAAATATCAAAGCCCCTTAGGTAAGATGATTTTTTGTCATTTCCTCTTCTTTTGTTATTTTTGGAAAAATCTCCTACGTCCTTGGAGCTGCTGTTTACTTTTACCTTTGTGACTCTCCCACTGTGCCTAGGAGCCTTTGTGGCTCTGCCAAACCCTCCCAAGTGCTGTCACTTCCGGGTACAGATGCGTCAAAGGATGACTCGCTACAGATAGACGGGCAGTGGTGAATAGATCTTCAGCAACACAGGCATCTTAAGAATAAAGGAAAATTTCAAAAACATATGATCGTTATTGCTAAAATTGTGTTGCCACCGTTTCTCACTAGAATTGCTGTCAAGCTGTTTGACGGCTCCCCTGGGATCCTGCTCCCTGGCTTTGCAATCTCGAAGCACAAAAATGCGGCTCTCCTCCTCTGCTAACCAAAGCCTGCTTCCCTGCAGCCTCAGAGCCCTCTGACGGACTCCAGGAGTTTCAAAAATGACTTTGTACGGTTACAAAAAAACAACCGCCCTGATGATGGCTGTGAGCCACTATATGCCTCTGTGTGCTCTCCTCTGAGTTCAAGGCAACAAAAATGTATGGAGGGCTTGTAATAGAACAAGCACCAGGACCCAGAGATAAGTGAGTGCTGTTGGGGGATCTTTCATCTTCCTGTCTCTTTCGAGTCCAGACAGTGTAGTCAGAGGTGCCAGACTGGGATTAGAATGTCAGCTTTATTGCTGTAAAACTGGTCCCAAGACGTGGCTTGGACCTGAGGCCAAAATAAGCTTCTCCTTTCTCCATGAGTTGAACTTGCCCCTGGACATAGGCTGGAAACTGAAGCACCTACGACTTCATGGCAGGGAGGAGAATGCACGTGGCCAGTGGGGCAGGTATCTCTGAAAGACGACTCAAAGGGAACCTGGACAGCAGGTGTGCGGTGAACCTGTACCTTGTCTCATCAATCATATAATTTTTTTCTTCCGTGGGGAGGAGAGTGGAGTGGGCAGAGAGGAGAGTGGATGCTATCTTTTCAATAGACGAGGAAAGAAATTTTCTTAGATTCTTGGTCAAAATCAGTATGAGTATTCTTCTCTATTCTCCAGCTGTTTTGATCTTTGAAGCCAGGAGTTTTATAATCAAACCTCTTTTTTTTGTTTTTGCAGTTTTTTGGCCTGGCCTGGGTTTGAACCCACCACCTCTGGCATATGGGGCTGGCGCCCTACTCTGTTGAGCCACAGGCGCCACCCTAAAATCAAACCTCTTTATAATAAAACCGAGGACGTGGCTGCCCTCCTTCTTTATGTGTGGTTTAAGCATTCGTCTTATTCTATCAGCTCGAAACCTTCTTGAGGCATGAGCTTAATGCTTAAACCAATGATTACAACCCAACCTGGGCATTTTGTAGTAAGAATAGAGACACGTATAGCAGCTTAGATAAGGCTGCCTTAATTCTTTATTTTACAAATAACAAGCAAGAGTTTAATGTTTGTACTTTTTTTGGTCTTAGGCGAAGAGTGCCTAGTAGTGAAAATTCTGTGTACACAAGTGTCTTGGTTTAATTCTGGCTCCTTTCTTTGTTTAAAACATAGTTAGGTTCACTTGTTTCATTTTAGAGGTTTCCTCCATCCTTGTTGGTTTGTTCCCAGGTTTTCTCTTCATACCCAGACAGGTGTCACTTCTCTCAGATCGTCTCTTCTTCTCCCCAGCCTTTATTAAGGTATAATTGGCCAATTAAAATGTATATGTTTATAGTGTACGGTGTGATGTTTTGATATACGTACACATTGTGAAGTGATTAAATCAAGCTAATGAACATTTCTGTCACCATGCATACTTATTCTTTTTTTTTGTAATAAGAACATTTGGGATCTACCGTCAGCCATTGTCAAGTATATAAGGCATTAACTGCAGTCATCATGCCGTGTGATCTTCAGAATTCACTCGTTCTGTCCAATTGCAACTTATTAATCTTCTGGCCAACATCTCCCATCCCTTGAGCCCTGCAGTCACCAACCTGCTCCCTGTTTCTATGAGTTTGACTTGCTTAGATTCCACACAGAAGTGACATTATACAGTGTTTGTCTTTCTGTCCCTGGCTCATTTACATTTAATGTAATGTCCTCTAAGCTTCATCCGTGTTGTTGCCTGGATATCGATATAACCCACATTTTCTTTCTTTTTCTTTTTTTTTTTTTTTTTGTTTGGCCAGGGCTGGGTTTGAACCCACCACCTCTGGCATATGGGACCGGTGCTCTATCCTTTTGAGCCACAGGCACCGCCCACATTTTCTTTTTTTTTTTTGCAGTTTTTGGCTGGGGCTGGGTTTGAACCTGCCACCTGCAGCATATGGGGCCGGCGCCCTACCCCTTTGAGCTGCAGGTGCTGCCCCATAACCCACATTTTCTATATGCTTTCCTCCATTGATGGACATAGGTTGGTCCCACATCTCGGCTGCTGTGAACGCTACTGCGGTGAACCCGAGCCTGCAGATGCCTCTTTACTGTACTGATTTCATTTCCTCTGAATATAAACCCAGAAGTAGGGTTGCTGGATCATATGGTAGTTCTATTTTTAATTTTTTGAGGACTATCCATACTGGGTTCCCTTTTCTCCACATCCTTGCCGGCACTTGAGATCTTTTTTCTTTCTGATACTACCTATTCTAACAGGTACGAGGTGATATCTCCTTGTGGTTTTAATTTGCATTTCCATGACGATTAGTGGTGATGAACATTTTTTAGATTATCAGCCATTTGTATGTGTTTTTTTTGAGAAACTTTTTTTTCTTTCAGGTCCTTTGCCTGGTTTTAATTTTTTTGCTTTCTATTGAGTTGTTTGAATTCTTATCTATTTTGGATATTAACCTCTTGTCAGATGTATGATTTAAAAATATTTTCTCCTCCTGGCTCCGTGCCTATAGCTCAGTGATTACGGTGCCTGCCACATACACCGAGGCAGGTGGGTTCCAACAACAACAAAAATAGCTGGATGTTGTGGCGAGCGCCTGTACTCCCAGCTACTTGGGGAGGCTGAGGCAAGAGAATCGCTTAAACCTAAGAGTTTGAGGTTGCTGTGAACTGTGATGCGATGGCACTCTACTGAGAGCAACATACTGAGACTCTCAAAAAAAAAAAAAAAAAAAGCATTTTCTGCTGGCTGGGTGTGGTAGCTCACACCTGTAATCCTAGCACTCTGGGAGGTGGGTGAGGATCACTTGAGCCCGCATTGGGGGTTGCTATGAACTATACACCATGGTACTCTAACCAGAGTGACAGCTTAAGAGTCTTTCTCAAAAAAAAAGAAAACAAATAAAACAAAACAAAAAAACAATTGTTTTTTTCCTGGTTCAGTGCCCGTAGCACAGTGGTTATGGCACCGGCCACATACTCTGAGGCTGGTGGGTTGGAACCCAGCCCCAGCCCCAGCCTGCTAAACAACTGCAACAGAATAGCGTGGCGTTGTGGTGGGTACCTGTAGTCCCAGGTACTTGGGAGGCTGAGGCAAGAGAATCGCTTAAGCCCAAGAGTTGGAGGTTGCTGTGAGCTGTGACGCCATAGAACTCTACCGAAGGCGACATAGTGAGACTCTTTCTCAAAAAAGAAAAAAAAATTTTTTTTCTCCTGTAGGATGTCTCTTCATTCTGTTGGTCATTTCCTTTGCTGTACAGAAGCTGTTTAGTTTGATGCAATCTCTTTGTCTATTTCTGCTATTGTTGCCTATGTTTAGGGGTCATATCCTCAAAAATCATTGCCTAGACTGTTCTGTGAAAGGGCTGTATATGCAGACTGACCCCCAAATGCTAAAGGCGTTTTTGGATTGTGGTTGTAAGGTGATTTATTAGGAGGAACTTACAAACAGAGCACGGTTGTGGGTGGCTGCAAGACAGACACGTCTTCTCACCACAACCCCTGAGACTTGGGGCTCATATTTTGGGGGGGGGATACTGCTCTGGAAAGATTGTGTTGGTGGCTCACGTGTCACAGCCTATGATTTCTGCAACAGCACCAAGGGTTGTTTTGGAGGAAACTTACAGTGAATAGATGTTCCTACATAAAGAGTAATGCATCAGTTAGACGTTTTGGAGGCATTCCCACATCAGGAGTTAGTCAGAAGTCACACGGCAGATTAGCATTTAAAATAAAGTCACTTTTGTCCCCACACAAACCAATGTCAAGAAACTTTTCCAGTATGTTTTCTTCTAGCAGGTTTAGAGTTTCAGGTCTCATCTTTAAGCCTTTAATCTACCTTGAAATGATTTTTGTATACGGTGTGAGATGCGGGTATAATTTCTTTCTTCTGTATATGGATATCTAGTTTTCTTCATGCCATTTATTGAAAAAAAATCTTTTACCCATTGTGTGTTCTTGGTATCTGCACTGAAGATTTTTAAGCAGGGAGATAATGACAGAACCCGATTTGTTTTCTGGAGAAATTAATTTTAGGGTAATTTGGAGTAGAAAGGACAAGAGAGACCAGTTAGCTGGTATTGTATTATAAGATATTATATTGTACCAGGTAGGGGTGAAGACCCAAAGGAAGGGTGTGCAGAGGAACATTTGTTGAATGCTTACTATGTGCTGGCTATTTTGCATATGATATCTTGTTTAATTATCATAAAAACTTGAGGTCAGAAAGGTTAAGTAACCCTGCCATAAACAGTCATAGTAAGTGTATGGCATAGCTAATAATTGAATACAGGCCCATGTCACTCTAAAGGCCATTCTGAAATACAGTGGGGTCATGCGAGACGGAGCAGGGCTGAGTGGGCACCGTGGAGTTCTGGGGTGGTGTGCCAAGCTCCAGTGGGTGAGGGAGACAGAAGGGTGACAGTTGATGTTGCCGACTTGGACTACTGGCTAGGTTGTGACATTGATAACGGAGAAAATGATTATTAGGGAAGGGAAAGAAGTAGGGAAGGTAGAGAAAATCATGATTTGTTATCAGTCTCTATAAATTGGTTTGGATGACTAAGTCTGTAGAAACCTAGGACAAGATATCTAGTGGGTAGTTTGGCTCAAGGGCTCAGAAGAAGGGTCTGGGCTAAAGATGGAGATTTGGCTGCTGAAGTCAGGGATGTGTTTACCCAGCAATGAGAACAGAAGATGGCCTACAGGTGGGTCCCCAGGCATAGCAGCATTTAAAGGATGGTGGGGAATTAAGACTCAGTCAAAGAAAAGAGAAAGAATGGTGAGAGGGTAGTGTCATGACAAGCAAAGACTGGATCATTTCGAGAAGGTTAGTGCCCAGCTTTATTCTATTTTTTTTTTTTTTTTTTATTAAATCATAGCTGTGTACATTAATGCGATCATGGGGCACCATACACTGGTTTATAGACAGACCATTTGACATATTTTCATCACACTGGTTAAAGTGCCCAGCTTTATTAAGTTCTGTGAAAGAGTTCCAAAAGGAAGCCCAAAAAGATTCAATGAGATTAATGAACCAGGAACTCACTGGTGACCTTAATGACAGCAGTAATGGGAACTATTTCAGTAGATTGCCAAAAGCCAGCCGTTCAGGAATGGAAGAGTGAATGGGAGCAGATAACGTGGAGACAGAGCAGAGGCCACCCTTAGGAGTTCTGGTGAACGATGATGATGACAGCGGTTGATGTCCCTGAGGGCCTGCTGCATGCTGGGCCCTGTACCCACCATCTGGAGAGATCTTTACAGTACTCCTACAGAGTAGGTGCCATTATTATCTCCATTTTCTGATGAGGAAATTGTAGCCAAGAAAGTATAGAGAGGTTAAGTAACATGCCCAAGTCCCTACCACTAATAAATAATTAGAAAAGATTCGTTATGGGTTCAAAGGGTATGTTGTAAGATGGTGAGCCCGTTTATGGGTGGGGGGGCACTCTATAGTGATGAGGATACTGCCCGTATATGCAGCAGAGATATAATAATTGATGGATCAAGGTCTAAAGGAAGGGTATTAGCTCTTTTTAAAAAATGGAGCACCTAGTTTTGGGAAGGGAGTTGGGACATCTCTTTGTCAAAGGCTAGAGTCGATGAAAGAACAGGTGAATAGGTATCCAGGTGTCAGCTAAGGTAGCATTCTATTTTGCGATTTAAGTAGCATTGGCTTAAATCCTCATTCCTCATCCACTGGGAAGTTCAATCCAAGATTTCTGTGAATTCCTGGAAGCTCATCTTCTTATGGTTTCTTTGGCTTTGAGTTTCTGCTTTGACTAAATTCTTCATCTCGTTTGTAACTCAGCTTCCTTGGCGCCATGCTGACCCACCTGTGGAACTCAGCACCCCTCTTCCCTCCTTATTTTTAACTTCTCCCCAAAGCACTCACATAAAGCATTTGTGCAAGTGGCAGATATTACTGAAGGCAGGAGATTTTATAAACTTAGCAACACAAATAACTTAAAGTCTAGAAATAGATACCTCTATTTTAAACATTCTTCAGCTCCCTCATCACTGGGAACTCTCTCCCCACGCTGTTCTTTAAGCCCCTTCTCTTTTTACCCACCTCCACTTTCTCTCCAGTCTCCTGTTCTTGGGGTTTTTTTTTTTTTTTTTTTTTTTAATGTTAGATCTTATTAACTAGCTATTAACTTCACAGTTTTATTCTAAGCCATGTTCTCTTCTTCCGTACTTCACGCCACAGTAGTTTCCTAAATAAGGCATTTTCTACCCTGAAGAGGAGGAAAAATTACTACCAAAATAGTAATTTTTTTTCACTCCGGTACTTGTAGGTAGGTTCAAAGGTGAGGATTTAAAATAAATCATGTCTATTGTCTTCTGTTTTCTTATTGAAATATGAAATATGCTCCTCTGTTGAGGTAGGAATGGGTCTAGTAAAGATTTGGACAGCTGCTTTGGGATTCTGTCGATAGAAATTTACCTGATTTCTAAAATCTCATAAAATACCATATTTACGTAGAATGATTCCTTTAAGCCTACAAACTTGTAGAATTGATTTCCTTGCTAGAGATGGATTATTCTGTTTACTGAGTACTCTGGTCAATATGAGAAAAGTAGAAGTAGTAAAACATCAAAGCAAGTAAACTAAAGCCAGGGCAACGGAGGGCAGACTTCGCTGGTCTGTTCTCTAACCCAACATAGGCGTAAGTGCACAGCAAGCAAGCATTGTCCGTGTTGCACTACTGGGGCTAGAGGGATGCTCATCTTGCAGGTGAAAAAGGATAAAGGAGTTCATTAATTACCTATTGCTCCATAATAAGTTATCTCAAACTTGGGGGCTTAAAATATAAATATGTATTATCTCATAGTTTATGGAGGATGGGAATTTAAGTGGCTCGGTAGAGTGGTCCTGCCTCAGGGTGTCTGATGAGGCCACAGTCATCTGCAGGCTTGAAGATCTGCTCCGGCTGATTAGGACGTGGCTGTTAGCAAGAAACCTTGCTTGCTTACCACACAAGTCTCTCCATAGTGGTATGACATAGCAGTGAGCTTCTTCCAGACTGAGTGATCTAAGAATGTGGGAAGAAGCACATGGAACCTGAAATAGCTTGTGTCAATCGCGGTGTGACATGCCGTTGATTTTGTGAGGTTCTGTTGGCCACATAGAGCAACCCTGGTTACAATGTAGGTGGGGACTACACAAGGGAGTGTAGTAATCACAGGCTGGAGACCATAGAAGTCTCCAAAAAATTATGTGTATGGGACCTTAAAATGCCATGGATAGAGTAGACTGGTAGTTACCAGGCTTTTAGATTTAATGGACTAGTAAAATAAAGAAGTAATTGGAGAAGGGGTACTAAAATAAGTATGTTTCATTATTTTGCTCACTAAAGAAGATTTTTAACAAGCTGCCATCATCCACTATCATTTCATAAAAACTCTCTTTGACGTAAATTGGGAGGAGAACATCATCTCAGAATAAAGGGAAGTACTTTCAATTGGATAAATTTAGCTTTATTAAAAACTTGCAGGGTGGCACCTGTGGCTCAGTGAGTAGGGTGCTGGCCCCATATACAGAGGGTGGCAGGTTCAAACCTGGCCCCAGCCAAACTGTAACAAAAAATAGCCGGGAATTGTGGCAGGCACCTGTATTCCCAGCTACTGGGGAGGCTGAGGCAAGAGATTTGCCTAAGCCCAAGTTGCCTAAGCCCACAGCTGGAGGTCGCTGTGAGCTGTGATGCCACAGCTGGAGGTCACTGTGAGCTGTGACGCCACAGCACTGTACCGAGGGCAACAAAGTGAATAAATAAATAAAAACTTACACACTTTTCTTTGCTGTGTGTGTGTGTGTGTGTGTGTGTGTGTGTGTGTGTGTGTGTTTTAAGACAGAGTCTTACTCTGTTACCCCAGGCAGAGTGTCATGGTGTCATAGTTTGCAGCAAACTCAAACTCCTGGGCTCAAGTTATCCTCCCAAGTAACTGGGTCTACAGGCGTGTGCCACAAGACATGGGTAGTTTTTCTTTTTTTAGTAAAGACGGGGTCTTGCTCTTGCTCAGGCTAGTCTTAAACTCCTGAGCTTAAGCAATCCACCTGCCTCAGCCTCCCAGAGTGCTGGGATTACGGGTGTGAGCCACCACACCTGGCCTATCTTTGCTTTTGGCATTCAATCATGGTGCTCTCTCTTGTACAACCTAAGAACAGAGTCCAGTGGATATTGATCTTGGTTACACTGTGAAATATTTTCTTCAAACTTTACTTCAAATTACGCATGGACAGCTGAGCATTTTCATTGATGGACTGGTTGTGACTTGTGACAAATAACACAAAAATAAAATCTACGTGATAATTTCAAGTTTTCAGCTAGAGCAACGGAAAAGATGACATTATCCTTTACAAAGATGAGAATGGCTGCAAGAAATCAGGTTTTGTGTTAAAGAGAATTCTTACCAGCATCCAACCTTTATCCCATGGATGACTAAGTACGTGATCTAAAACGTGGAAGTCATATTCATGTCTGTGTTTTTTTAAAATACCATTGCCAAACTTATTTAATTAGAAAGACGATCTCTAGAAGTAATAATGTGTGCGTGAAAATAGAACGCACACTCATGCAAAAACAAGAAGCACTCAAATTAGAGAAGTTTGTTTTCAAAGAATAGATGACTTTCCCCCTGATTTTATTTTTTACGTCTAGACCGTGCCTGGTGTGGTCTGTCATTCCTGATTTTATTTTTGACGTCTAGACCATGGTGCCTGGTGTGGTCTGTCATTCCTGTCCTTCTAACTTCTAACAGTAAAGTACTGAATGTGTGAATAAGTGCCCAACAGAGATATCCTGCTTCTTTAACATTTTTCCCTCGGTGTGAGTTTTATAAGGGAAAACAACCAAGTTACAAAGAGCAGCTGCATTCTGGCTGCCAACAGAACTAAGACAAACTGTTGAGAGGCAAGGAGGCACTTGCTCCAGGGGTTCTATGAGGATGGCGCAATAGCCCCAGGCCACGCACAAGCTCAAGGCCTCCGTATCACCTGTGCGGGAGTATGGCCGTGATTCTCTCTGTTCTCAAACGACTCAACTAGGAAATGTCCAGGTGTGTTAACACTCTGCCCAGATTGTTCCCTCGCACTGAGAGACAGCCTGCAGTACAGTGGCTGGACAGCTTCTGATTCAGTTCATTTCATTCTTCCCTTGTGACTCTTCTAACCACCTTCACATCGTCTCCGCCAGTCACCGTTGTCCCTGATGATATGGCCTCGGTGGACTGTGAACCACAAAGGGGGGATTTGTCATTCAGTGATAGATTATACAAACGGCAGTATGAACAGTTCATTTAAAGTTGGTGTAACCTCCAACATAACTGAAACCAAAAAATGGTAAAATAGGTGAGATTGATGGCAAGAAAGAAAGTTTCACTTGTCGTGATAAACCCTTTGGCATTATTTATTTTTTTAGATGTGCATGCACTGCTTTGATGGATATGTATTTTAAGTAAATAAAAGGGGAGTCTAAATTTGATAATGGCAATTAAATGAGTACTCGAAGCTACGAATAGCTAATTATATGTATAGCTATCTGTAAAGTCAGGAATATAATGAGTTACTGTTGCAGTGAGTGTCAACAGACCATTAACAACCGCGAAATATCCACACGGTCCACTTTAATGGGAATGCCTATATGCAATTATCTTCTGTTCTTTCATCTTTTTTTTTTTTTTTTTTTTTTTTTTTTTTTTATTTACAT
>CAUYPK010018797.1:0-19071 GCA_963574355.1 Loris lydekkerianus
TAAATGTCATGCCACGGTGACTGGGAAAATGCCAGGAAGGCTATGTTGAATATTGGGATGAAAATGTGTCAAATGGTCTATGAAGCTAGTATATGATGCCCCATGATCATATCAATGTACACAGCTATGATTTAATAAAAACAAAAACAAAAAAAAAAAAAAAAAACTTCTGAAAGTCAAAAACTTATTACCAGTGGAGTCAGAAGACAAACTGGTGAGATAATATTTGCAAGTCATATCACAAAAGCCTACTTTCCTGAGTACACGTATAAAATTAGTTCCTGCAAGTTTGTAAGAGAAAGATCAACAACTCCATAGAACAGTGGGCACAGAAAATGAATAGATCACAGAAAATACAACTAGTAACAAATATTTTTTAAAGTACTTAGCATCACCCTTATGACTGAAATGACTGAAAAGTCATTTTTTTTCTATCAATTTGGCAAAGATCAGAAAGATCAGTGACATACTATGTTGATGAAGCTGATGGGGAAGAGGCACTCTCTTTTATGGCTGGTGGGAGCATAACCTCTAAGCGAGAAACAGGGTAATTTCTATAAATGCATATACCTTTCCCTCAGCAATTCTATTTTTAGTAGAATTATTATCTTTTTACAGATATACTCACAAACATGTGAGATGACCTATGTCATGTCAATATCCTTGTCTCTTACTTGTAAAAGCAAAAGACAGAAACAATCCAAAGTCCACCAATAGCAGATTGGTTAAGTAAGTTATGGTGCATCCATTGTATATTTTGGAATGATCTGCAAATCACATTAAGTGGAAGAAGCCAGGTGCAGATAGTGGATGCACTATATTACCATTTCTATTATACCTAAGGAGGGGCAAACTATTTCCTTATATGGGCATATAAAATATCTCTGGAAGGATTATAGATGATGGGATAAAAATACCGTATATACTCGAGTATAAGTATATACCGTATATACTCGAGTATAAGTATATATCATATATACTCGAGTATATACTCGAAAAACCCGAACTTGGCACAAATTTTGTGCCAAAAAAACTTGGCTTATACTCGAGTATATACGGTAAATACATACAGACATTTTATTATTTTCTTCTCAAACCCCTGTGAGCCATCAAGGGCACCAAACTTTGGAGACCACTATTCTACGTCTGCCGTTAGCCACGTGGTGATTTATGGGGCTCTTGAAGTGTGCTACCCCAAATTAAGATGTGCTGAATGTGTAAAATATACACTGATGTCGTAGATTTACGACAGGAAAAAAGGTCATAAAAACGTCCCATTAGTGATTTTTATATTAAGTACATATTTTAGAAATACTGGCTTAAATAAAATATATTATAAAAATTAATTTCATTTCTTTTTACTTTCTGGCTATTAGAATATTTAAAATCGGCGGTGCCTGTGGCTCAAGGAGTAGTGCACCAGCCCCATATACCGGAGGTGGTAGGTTCAAACCCGAGCCCAGGCCCCCCCCCCAAAAAAAAAAAAAAAAAAAAGAATATTTAAAATCATGTATGTGGCAGGCTTGAGAATTGTGTTGGACAGGTGAGCATCAGGAGAGGAGAGAACCTGTAACCACAATATTCACATCTGCAGCCACAATACTTCACTGTATGAGAACTAATTACAATTTTGTAGATACTAAATACATTTTTACAAAGAAGTAAGCTAACACTTTCAAACCATCAGGGACTGAGTGGACATAGCCTGTGAGTAAAGATAATCCTTCAGTTGGTTGACTCAGGAAAGTTGTAAAAAGAAACAAAGGCTCAGCACCTGTAATCCCAGCTACTTGGGAGGCTGAGGCAAGAAAATCGCTTAAGCCCAAGGGTTTGAGGCTGCTGTGAGCTGTGATGCCACAGCACTCTACCAAAGGCAACATAGTGAGACTCTGTCTCCAAAAAAGAAAAAAAAAAGAAATGAAGTGAACATACACTGTGAGGGTGGTTTATTCAACTCTCAAAGATTAGTCTGAACCTATGCACCATGATTGAACATGTTTCCAAAATCACTTTTGAAGTTAGCATTTAAAAATTAGGGAGGAACTTGGAGGGAAAGAGGATCTTAATAATTTCCAAGCTGTCTGGGCGACGCCTGTGGCTCATTGGGTAGGGTGCCAGCCCCATATACCTTGGGTGGCAGGTTCGAACCTGGCCCTGGCCAAATTGCAACAAAAAATAGCTGGCATTGTGGTGGGCACATGTAGTTTCAACTACTCAGGAGGCTGAGGCAAGAGAACAGCCTAAGACTGGCCCAGGAGTTGGAGGTTGCTGTGAGCTGTGACGCCATGGCATTCTACCGAGGGTGATAAAGTGAGACTCTGTCTCTAAAAAAATAATAATAATAATAATAATAATAATAACAATAATGCCCAAACTGTCATCAGGTCTCATTCAAGTCTAGTCTCGGAGAGATAGCTGCGCCCTGTTACGAGGTTAGCTCTACAAATACAGAGCAACAAAGCATGGGTTCACGTCTACCAGCACATAAGCAGTGGAAGCAATTACTAAATACAAACCCCTAAAGCAAAATTAAAAGAGTAAATCCAGAACTGAATTATCTCTAAGTTCTCTGTGCTATCATAGCTTACGTGCATTTTAAAATTTAAAAGTTTTACATTTTAAGCTTTAAAAGTGAATGATGTTGGGTATCTGTAGAATACTCTGATGCTACTTACTCTTCAAAATGTCTTTTTTTTCTTCATTGTCTTTAGTCATTTTAGAAAATCTTTTAAAATAATTATCTAACCCCGTGGTTCTAAACTGGGGATGACTTTGCCCTCCCCTAGGAAACATGTGGTAGTATCTGGAAGCTTTTTTGGTTATCACTGCTGGGACGGAGAGGGCTACAGGCATTTAGCAGACAGAGGCCAGGGGTGTGGATAAATGTCCTACAACACACAGGACAAAGAATTATTTGACCAAAAATGTTAATAGTTCCAAGGTTGAGAAACCTTGCTTTGATCTGAAAGCTATGTCATTTTTGGCTCAAGTTAATTTTCTCTTTGGCAGCATCCTCCAGGAGGTGAATTGAGCCTGCAGATTTCAGAGTTTGCCTTCATTCTCTGAGCAATCTCCATGTACACGCCTATGCACATTCATCCTTTAATAGGAATAACAGCCCATCATACGTAGGCTAAAATATAATCTATTGTCCAAACTGGGACACTATGGAAGGCTGCTAATGATTATTCTGGATAGTAGGAGTAGACCAAGGATGTCCAGATTATGTGGTCACTCTCCTCCTATGGCAGCAGGCAATGTCCAAAATGATAAATAAAACAAAGGAATTTCTAATGGTCGCTGGTTGGGAGAACAGGCTTTACGCAATGGAACTGCACACCGAAGCTGAAGTCTAAAGCTCATTCCCCATTCATGAGTTGATGGAATCATGACATTAAAAAAATGAACCCAGCATGAGACTACAACAAGAGGGTTTGTATTTGGAAAGGAAAAAATAAGCATCAAACTCCAGACATATAAAGGATATAAACTCTGCTAGAAGCATTAGGAAGGGTGCTTTTAAAAAAAAGGACCCATATAATGCCCGCACGCATGTCTGCTGAAGAGTAAATCTACCTGGGCTGTCTGACAGGTGGGGAATCTGTGGCCAACCTTTTCTTTTCCCTACTGGAAGAGTTGTCTTGGGCCACACATTAAACATACAAACACTAATGAAAATGGATTGGTTAAAAAAAAGATCATGTATACTTTTCACCATATCGGATGCCTCAGATAAGCAAAAAAAAAAAAAAAGTCCTTATGAAATCAGCATGCAGCCTGTGGGCTTGGACACCCCCCAATTTAAAGCAGGTGTTATTTTAACCAGAGTGATTTCCTGGACGTTTGTTTAGGATGCACAAGGTAGGGCTGCCCTGCTGCTCTATAACAAAAAAAAAAAAAAAATCAGGAATTTTGGATTTGTCAAAACGCAACAAAAACTGTTCAGGCAGGATAAATAATTATAAATGCCAGTGAAGCCGCTTTCTTGTTTCCCCTTTCATCTGTAAGGTTACCAGTAGATGAGATAATCTTTTATTTATATCGCACGTGGTAAAATTTCGAAGTTGTGCCCATCATACTCTCCCTCCATAATTAAGCCTGTAGGGCTGGCCGGCTGGTTGATGCTTTATAAGGCAGAGTTTGTCGATTTTTGTTACCAGTCATTTAGAGTTCATAGCTCCATAGATCATGGAAATGTGAAAGCAAAACAATTTATATATAAAACATTTTGAGAGGAGTCAAACAAATGCAAGATCATTTGTGCACTGACTGGCAAGCGTTTCTGCTCTGATTACAGCTCTGGTTTCTGTACAGTGGTGCGGGGAGCTCCCCCTTCATGGCTCCTGCATTTGATGGTGCCAGGTTCCTCTCTTTGCTCTCCTGTCCTTTCATACATGCCCTCCTGCTATAAAGAAATGCTCCACACACCCCTCTGCCATGCGTTGTCTTTTTAATTATGCCCCAAACTCTAATATAGTCAGTCCAGATCTTGTCTTGCCATTAACTCAGGAAGAAAAGAGGCTGTCGCCTGCATTTCACAGGAAACGTTACAAGGGCAGACAGGGGGCCTTCGTCTCTTCCCACCTTCAGCAGACAGAACAATAGGCAGCTATCATCTCATGACACCCACGACTAATTTATCCAACCAGAAGACAGGTAGCACTCCTCACCCCCGCTCCTGTCTGAATAGGTGCAGTAAATACTCAGCTTAATAGTAGCTTCTCAGGCAGGAGGGCAACGCATCACAGCATGGCGTTTTTATAATCTTCCTGGCATGCTGACAGCCAGGAGCACTGGCCCGCGCATGTTCCTCCTCCTCGGTGGGGCTTAGGATGCGTGTAACTGTTAGATGGTGACACATTGTGCCTTTAAGCAAGTTTAACTGTTTTATATCCCCTCTGATCTGCGGCTTTGTACATCTGTTAAGCTGCCTCTTAAACTTTTGTGGGCATGTCTGTAGAGCTGTTGCTTGAAACCTGGTGTGTGGCGTGGGACGTGTGGGATTTCTTTGTGACTGCCTCCTGTTTACCTGTGAAGAGTTTCTCTGTTACACTGCAAGGCCACGGTTAAATACATTGTCTTGGCCAAAAAGACAATACACACCTGTGACAGTCAGGAGGCAGGTACTTAGCAAAAGCTGAACAAAAGTCTTATCTGGAGAAGCACCAATTAAAAAATAAATGAAAAGGGTAATTTTGTTTTACGCTTATTTCTCACCTATCTGTGGGTCATCAGCTGATTGTCTCCAAGCTGTATCTAGATTGGATCAAGTTCTGTTGCACACATCTCCATCTCTTCCTCCTCCAATAAGAGGTTACCCAAGGCTTAATCTTCCTATGGAAAATGAATGCAACCTTGTTTCAAGTCTTACATCTTATCTGCTGACATCCCATTGGCCGCAGTTAATCACAGGGATGGCCAAGCCCAAATCAAGAGACAGGGCAATGCACTGTGCTTACTACAAGGCCAAAGTCAGTCACAGGCCACACTCAGCATTAAAAGGGTGGGGAAGTATCTTCCTTTCAAGAAACTGAGAGTAAGGGAGGAAGTGAATATCTGACACACAATAACCTGATCTATAATCCTGTTTTTGTCTACAAAACCAGGAAAGCACAGCCACCTACCAGATAGTGGAATTTTGCACATATTGAGTATAGACTGTGGGGTTCATTTCTGAAAGATGCCCAGGACATTATGAAAGGATTAGCAACCTTGACCATGTTAAAGAGGACACTCTATGGCCAGCTGTGGCGGCTCATGCCTGTAATCCCAGCACTCTGAGAGACTGAGGGGCGGATTGCTTGAGCTCAGGAGTTCAAGAACAGCCTGAGCAAGAGTCAGACCCTCATCTCTACAAAACAAACAAACAAAGAACTGAGGCAAGACAATTGCTTGAGCCCAAGAGCTTGAGGCTGCTGTGAGCTATGACACTACAGCACTCTACTCAGGGTGCCAGAGGAAAAAAAAAAAGTCACTCTATGACCCAGCAGAAAAACTCACAAGAGAATTTTGAGAGTTTGCTCCTCATTCTTCCACTCTCGGAGAAATATTCTATGGTTTGAACGTTTACCTGCAAGGTGAGTGGAAGAGATACCCTAGTTGAGAAACTAAGCTTTTTAATATTGGCTTCTTTCCTTGATGTAAATTCTGTTTGCTCAACAGACCTGTGTTCTATTCTCTTAGCACTAATGGTGCCTAAATATGTGAAGAAAATAAATGTGTGGGAAGGTGCCTGGGTTTATATCTGGGCTAATATTCGTGTGCATACACCAGCATGGATACCATTGGTGTCCATGGACCAAGTAACCATCAGGATAGGTTGATGTCCTTGCTGTGGGTATGATTGGTTAAATATTTAGAATATCACCATTGGCTGATATATTCACAGTTCCGTGATTCTGGCTCTTTGTTAGGCGTGTCAATTATCACTCCCTGTTGGGGCTCATCAATAGGTTTTGCAGAACATCAGCCTTTGGTTTAACCACAAAGCTCCACCTCTCACCCCCAACACCCAACACACACAGCTGATCACACTAAGGAGGGGCACATGGCCCCGAAGACAGTCAAGGGTCCTGTCATTAGGACCCTGTTTAGATATGTTGGACCAATTAGATTTTCTCTCTTAGGTTAATCAGGTGGAAGATATGGAGCAAATCAGATATTATGAATGGCTAAAAGCTTATCTGCAAAAAAAGATACTGTATTATATTTTAAAATCAATTTGTTTGAGTCAATCTGTATTGGTTCTTTGTTGCCACATAACAAATTACCCCCAAATATAGTGGCTTTCAACAATAACCAACATCACTTACCTCTCAGTTTCAGGGTACGGTGTAGCAGGGTCCTCTGCTTTAGAGTCTCTCCTGAGGCTGCAATTTCAGGCTCCACTGGAGAAGGATCCACGTCTAGGCTCATTCACCTGGTTGTTAGCAGGTTTCAATTCTTTAAGGCTGTTGGACTGAGGGCCTCTCACTTCCTTTCTGGCTCTGGGCTGGAGGCTTCTCTCTGTTCCTTACCAGGTGGTCCTCTATATCAGAGCAAGCATGCTAGAAAAGCCAGGGAGAGAATGCACGTAATTGTAAGTCACAGACCTTTATAACTTAATCTCAGAAGCAACATCTGTATCAGTCAGGATTCAGAGGAGCAGAACCAGCAGGTGACATATGTGAAGAGATGTATTGTGAGGAATTGGCTGACATGATTGTGGGGGTTGGTTTTACAACTCAGAGATCCTCCAGGGCAGGCCACCAGCAAGGGGCAGCCTGGACCTGTTGAAGTGCTGAGCTGATGATGTTCACAGTTGGAATTTCTTCTTCAGGAAAGTCTCAGCTCTGCTTATGACCTTTCAACTGATTGAATTTTATTCACCCCAATTATGTTGCATTCTTTCTTCATCAGTCAACTGATCATGAACTTCAATCACATCTACCTTCATGGCAACCCCTGGACTAATGTTTGAAGCTGACATCAAAAAATTCGATCATAACATCCTTTCAATTTTGCCATGTTTTACTCATTAGAAGCAGGTTACGGGGTCTAGCTCATACTCAAAGGGAAGGTATTGCATAGAATGTGAATACCAGGCTCAGTGCCTGTGGCTCAAGCAGCTAAGGCGCCAGCCACATACACTTGAGCTGGCAGGCTCGAATCCAGCCGGGGCCCGCCAAACAACAATGACAGCTGCAACCAAAAAAAAAAAAAAAAAAAAAATAGCAGGGCATTGTGGCAGGTGCCTGTAATCCCAGCTACTTGGGAGGCAGAGGTAGGAGAATCTCTTAAGCCCAAGAATTAGAGGTTGCTGTGAGCTGTGATGCAATGGCACTCAACCCAGGGCGACAGCTTGAGGCTCTGTCTCAAAAAAAAAAAAAAAAAAAAAAAGAATATGAATACCAGGAAGGAGGGATCATTTGGAACCATTTCACTAGATTATCTACCAGATCTACCAGAGTCACTTTTTAATTTTATTTGAAAATTAACTTTTGCAAGAGAAATTACCTTTAAAAATGTTCTTAACTCTAAAGAAATCTGCACAGCACTTATACTTTTTGAATTAATTATGGCTAAATGAATGAGATCTTGTTCAGTGGTTAATTATGCAGGGTTGGTGAGTAAACATGGTTTGTGGCTTTAAGTGAATAAATCAAATTCTGTATAATAAACATTCTAATAAATATCATTTTCACTAACAAATATGTGTAGTTTCAAGGTTACAAGGCAATGTTCCTCAGAACTATTATAGCAAACCTCTGAGCATTACAGGTAAGTCTTTTGGTTTTATTAAAAATGTAGACAGAAACTTTACAGATGACAAAAATATAGGGGAAAAAAGTAGGGATTTACTTTAATTATTTTGAAAATTAATATGTAAATACTGGCTAATTTTCTTCCTCATCTCTTTAAACAAAATATAATAGTCATAATCAGGACATGGTGACTCCCTGCCTATAATCCTAGCACTCTGGGAGGCCAAGGTGGGTGGATCCCTTGAGGTCAAGAGTTCAAGACCAGCCTGAGCAAGAGTGAAACCCCTGTCTCTAATAAAAATAGAAAAACTAGTTGGGCATTGGTGAGTGCCTGTAGTCCCACCTACCTGGTAAGCTGAGGCAGAAGGATGACTTGGCTTAGGAGTTTGAGATTTCTGTGAGCTAGGCAGACACCATGGCACTCTAGCCCAGGGCAACAGAGTGAGATGAGACCCTGCATTCTCAGAGTTTCTTGTGTCAGCCCGTCCTTCACTTAAAGTTTTTTTTTTTTTATTAAAGATCATTGAAAGGGAAGACCATCTTTACTTAAAATAGAAAAACTAGCCAGGCATTGTGGTAGATGACTGTCATCTAGCTACTTGGGAGGCTGAGATAGGAGGATTGCTTGAGCCTAAGAGTTTTGGGTTGCTTTGAGCTCTCATGACAATACAGCACTTTACCCACGACAACAGAGTAAGACTCTGCTTCAAAAAAAAAAAAAAAAAAGAAAGAAAGAAAGAAAGCAAGTAAGAAAGAAAAAAAATCATTGACAGGTATAGCAAATGGATTCATCTATAATTTAAATCAAGGGTGACTAAAGAATTTGGGGTGTATAGTGTTCTATTTCTAAAGTCTGGGGGAGAGAAAGGCCAGAGGACAATCTGGATCATGAAGAGCCAACGTTATGAGTAACTAAGACTTGAATTAGCAGAAGTTTTAAGACAGAATAGGGAAGCCGGTGGAAAACAGGCTCACTGACACACGATAGTGGGGGTTGAAAAAAAGTTGAGGGAAGGGGATTGCAAGGATCTTGACCTACAGCTGCTGAGGCTGCTTGTATTCACCTTCTGTCTCCATCAGGTCTGTTCTGACAGGGTTCCTGGATTGCTCCTCTCAGTAAGTGACCATCGTCCCCTCCCTCCATCCCCCATTCCATCCACTCACTTCCTCGAGTGAGTCTCTGTTCTTCTCTTCAGAATAATGGATGTTACATGTTTATAAAACTACACTCTTTTAGTTTGGCTCTAATTCAAGTTATCTTAAATCAAAGGGAGGTTTTATTATGTGTGGTAAAACACATATAATATAAAATCTACCGTCTTAACCACTTTTAAATGTACAGTTCAGTGGCATTAAATTCCTTTACACTGATAAGCAACTATCACCACCATCCATCTCCAGAACTTCTTTTTTTTTTTTTTTTGAGACATAGTTTCAGCACAGTGCCATGTAGTCAGAGTGGAGTGGTGTCAGCCTAGCTCACTGAAATCTCAAACTCCCAGGCTTAAGCTATCCTCTTGGCCTCAGCCTCCTGAGCAGCTGGAAATATAAGTGTGTACCACCACACCCAGCTCATTTTTCTACTTTTAGTAGAGATGGGATCTCACTCTTGCTCAGGCTGATCTCAGGCTCCTGAGCTCAAGTGATCACTTCCCACCCCCCACCATAGCCCACAAGGCTCAAAGATTATAGGTGAGCCACTACACCTGGCCCATCTCCAAAACTTTTTCATCTTCCCCACCTGAAACTCTATCCATTACATACAAACTCCCTCATCCCCCCAGGCCCTGACAACCATCATTCTGCTTTTGTCTCTATGAACTTGATTACTTTATAGACCTCAGATAAGTGGATGCATACAGTATTTGTCTTGTTGTGACCAGCATTATTTCACATAGTGCCCTGAAGTTTCATCTATGTATTTGCATATCTCAGAATTTCTTTCCGTTTAAGACTGAGTAATATTCCACTATAAATAGACACCACATTTTGTTCATCCACTTATCGGCAATCTGTTGCTTCCACCTTTGAGCTAGTGCAAATAATGCTGCTCCCCCCAACATGGGGCTCCAAATACCTCTTTGAGTCCTTGATTTCACTTCTTTTGGGTTTATACCCAAAAGCAGGACTCCTGGGTCATGTGGTAATTCTATGTTTAATTCTTTGAGGAACCATCATGCTATTTCCTGCAGCAGTTGTACCATTTTATATTCCCATTGATAGTGCACCAAGGTTCCAATTTCTTCACATCCTCACCGACACTCACTTTGGTTTTGTTTTTTGGATAGTTGTTATCCTAATGGGTATAAAATGGTCAAAGGGAGTTTTCATAAAGAGCTGCATGAACTGAATTGAATAGAACTGGCCGAAACTGAAAAGATTCTCAGGGATCTATTTCTGGCTGCCTTGGGATCTCTGCTTCTTTCCACAGTATTGCTTAATTTTTCCAGTCAGACTGGCTGCATTTCTCTGCTCACTGGGAGTTTTTTTCCCCTCCTCACTTTGGCTCGCATGTGGTCTGCCATTAACTACCGTGGTCCATTCTGTATACTGGGACTTTTTGAACATCTGAGCAGCTTTAATACCCACTGATTACACACTGCAGGTGACTTAGTTTTCTAGTGCTGAATCAAAGACAGAGAACTGCAGGCAGAATGGGCACCGAAGACCCCATTCTTGGCAGGGAAGGGCACCCCCAGAAAAAGGGAAAATTATAAAGTAAGCTGAAGGAGTCGGAACAAAGAAAAGTCAGCTGATTTACCTTTAAGCTAGTCATTGCTAAATTTTTTATCTGAACAAGTTTCTGGCCTTTCCTGAAACTCTGATCTATTGGGGATACATCTTGCACAAATACCCCTGCTGAGTCTGTGAACACTTTGAGAGAACACAAAGGACATAGAAGAGGCTATGGCAAGACTTAGAAAAGATACATCATCTAGGTCATTTCCTGCCCATTAAACCGACAAAGCAGATACCCATGTGGAGATTCAGATTTGGCTGTGGCAGAGACCAAGGGAACAGCTCGAGCCCTGAGATATGGGCAGGAGGGCTTACATCCCTTATCGCAGAGGAAAATCCTCTGTGGTGAAGATGCAAGGAAAATGCCTCTCCCACCAGTTCCTCAGAAGAGATTAACACCAGTGGTGTTTTATTCCACAGTGAACTAGCTGAGTTTAACATCTTCCTAGCAATCTGTGTGTGTGACTCCAGACAGGAGGCTTCCCCCACACAAGGCTCAAGTTTCAGATTTCTCAAAACTGCTCAAATCCTTAAAGTCAATAATAATACCAATAGGAACTAATATGCTCACTCAGAGAAACTGCTCGTGCCATTGTTCCCTCTCTCAGCTTATCACCTGGGCAAACAGATTCAAATAAAAGCTGAGTGGAACTCCCCAGAGCCCACAAATGGGTGGTGATATTTATATTTCTTCAGTTGGTCGTGCCCATTCCACAGGTCTTAGTGGACCCTTCCCCTAGGGCAGGACCCCGACAGAGAACTCTACACTCAAGCATACATATATGTGCACGTGTGAAATGGGCAATGGTTGGCCTATACTGAAAGGTGTCCTTCATTGGATTTCCCATTATCAATCCATTCATCAATCAGCTCATATTTACTATGTTAGGCTAGGCATGGTTAGTTGGTACTTAATATTTGTTAAACACTTACAATATGTCAGGCACCAGTTTACGAGACCATTCTACTGTGGGGTACCAGAAAATGATAATGGAATTTGTAAGAATTTTGCAATCTAGCTGGAGATGAGACACAGTACACCAATAGGAAAGAGGCTGTAAGTACTTTCCCAGACAACTTCCCAGACAGCGGTACAGATGGTAAGTGCTATGCATTCTGAGGGACTGGTGTAGTGTAGAAATTATCTGAGAATTTACATGGAGGATTTCATCTGGGATTATAATGTGTCAGAGGTAAAAAGACCAGAGAAAGCAATAGATTATTTAACAAGTACTTTTTGCTTGCTTTTTGTGTGAATCTCCAAACCTAAGAGAGTTTCCCCCTGACATGTCTTAGTTGTGAAAGACTGATTATGTATTTAAGCTTTGGAGATGTGCAAAGCTTTGTTAGGAAAATCAGTGACCAACCCATCTCTCCTAGTCCCAAATCTACAGCTTTTCTTCATATTTGCTGAATTTTCTAGTCCTCTAAGAAAAGACTTCTTAACACCAACATCATCAGTCCTTTGCTCAGCCTCCAGGGAGCAAGGGACTTGGTTGAGCTCATGGCAGACATTTCACTTCAACAGGCCTTACCACGATAATGGGAATCTGAAGGCCTAGAAACAATGTACATAGCTTCCCTGACTAATTTTATTATGCAGACATACTTAATGGCTCCTGTTACAATCGCACCCGGGCGGGAAACAGTACTGGATTGTGACAATCACACTAAATCGACAAGGATTATCAGTCATTAAAAAAGGACCAAATTAGCATCCAGCAGTAATATTTTACACTTATCAAATCTTCTGCTGGTCAAGGTCCATTACTGTATAACAGCATAAAGGCAGAAGCTATCAGCTCATTCTCCAGAACATTTAAATCTCCATTGTATTTGTGTAGGATATAATTTCTGGTAGCAATAAAGCCTAATAAAGGTTACACCCTGATGAAGAAGGTGTTAATAAATTGACCCATGACATTTAAATGGATAATTATATTTGAGATAAAGGAAGAATCTTTCGTTTCAGTAAAGAAGTGTTTCAAGTTGTGCCCAACCAAGTTACCCATCCACTACAGGATGGTTTTACGTAGCTCCACAGTGACATAAAATATTAATATTGCTGGTTACCATTGTAGTAGATTAATTATTCATCAGGCCTTCCCAACAACTCCTGTCAATCAGAATCAGCAAGACTGAATTTAAAATGTTTCCTCATATTAAGGAATGGTACAGAAGTGAACTACTGTCTGGATCTGTAAGCGTGGGTTGGAAATGCTGGAATTTATCTTCCCGCAGCCGTCACCCCTGCTGCGGCATGTCAGCCTGTCACCAGACTTTATCTTCACATGGCAGAGCACTGTGAAATAGAATCAGGACGTGAGTAGGACAGGACTGAAAGAGTTGTTACTGAATGGGATGTTTTAGATCCAACTGGAACAGTTTAACACATGTTACATACTGAAGCATCTCAGTTCTCATTACAGAACCAGTGCCACAGCTAACAAAACCTGTCGGGGAGGAACAAAACAAAACGGAAAAGCTTCAGGGGTTGTGAACACGGCTACCCCTCAGTCACCCCTATAAGGATTCTCCTCTGTATTCCTTCAACTGCATTAGGTTCAGAAGACTCAAGTATGACACAACTAATATAGTTACTAACTCGTCTCATTACTTGATATTTAGTTCGTTCAACAAACACTTATGTACTCACGTAACTATTTACTCTTTTTGAGACGATATTGGTTATATTATATTTTCTCATATAAATCAAATATATAAAATGTTATTAATTCCCCAAGAGATCCCAGAGAACTGGCCCTTGAGACTGTCATTTCTTTTAAAGCAGTGACTGGCTTTTATTATTTTTTATATGCCAGGTAGTAAACCACAAATCGTCAGTGGGTAAAGAAATATAATTTGTGTTTGGAGCTTTTCCAACAATATGATGAACTAGAAACTCTGAACAGATCTCCCTGGATAAATGACGAAGAACCCTTTTAGAAATGCATTGTTGAGCCAGAAATAAAGAAAGGAATCTTCGGATGCCAAAAAACAGATTAGAAGTGGAAGCCCAGTGAAGTGAGCTTTTTCATTCTAGGAAACTTCTGATGAATTTTGGAGACTTTGAACTTCCGTTTTGACTATTGTGTAGAAAAAGAGGAACAGAGAATAAAATTTATACCCTATTCAGATAGAGCTCTAATAAGAGGCCCCCACATAAATCTGGCATCCTAAAAAGTTATATCATCACAGAAACAGTGAACTGGAAAGAAGCACACCTACAGAGGAAGACAAAAAGAAAATTACCTTTCCTGACCTCAGGAATAAGAAGAAGGTAAACAAAATCTTTCAAAACTACAGGTCAATCCACATACAGATTTTCAATTCAAATACCACTCTCAGAATAGTCTGAAAAAAGCTCAAGCCAAAATTTTAGCTTAAAATGATATAAGGCACGTCTGTCAAAATTAATCGAAGTGAACATGTTATATATAAATTATGACTTCATAAATTTTATTTAAAATATCATTTTATTATGTATCTTAAAAATAACAATAATAACAATAACATCACAAACAAAATTGAGGAATAAGGAGGAAGAGTTAAATAAACCATCAGAGAAAAAAAATTACATAAGGCCATTGGATGAAGAAAATGTTAAACCCTACGTAGAAGAACATACCTTAAACCACAGCTTTCAAACTTCCCATGAAATCTGAGCTCACAGTAAAACAGTAATAATAATTTGCAAAGAAACAAATATTGTGGATGATAGTTAAGAGAAATAACAATCAGGAGAATGTTGAAATTTCAGACCTCAAATGAAAAGAATATATTTTATATATTTAATATTAACAAGTCACATAGGCTCTTAAAAATGATAAGGTACATTTGAAAAAGAACCAAATACAATTTCTAAAAATAAAATGTCAAATAATTTATATACAAGCTCAATGGGTAAGTTAGACACAGCTAAAGAAAAGACTAGTGAAATGACAGAATTGAATAAATTATTCACAGGGCAGCACAAAAGAGCAAAATAATAGTTAATATTATTAAAAATATAAAAGAGAAAGTAAGTGTCATGGAATAAGGGGTAAAAATGTTTCACCTATGCCTAGTCAGGGTTATAGAAAGGCAGGTGGAAGGAAAAGTGCAGGGGATTCAAAAGATAATGGTGGAAATTTTTTCCGAAATAACAAAAAACAGGCTTGGCACCTGTAGCTCAGCAGCTAGGGCACCTGCCACATACACCAGAACTGGCGGGTTCGAATCCAACCCAAGCCTACCAAACAAAAATGACAACTACAAGCAAAAAATAGCTGGGGTTGCAGCAGGCACCTCTAGTCCCAGCTACATGGAAGGCTGAGGCAAGAGAATTGCTTAAGCCCAAGAGTTGGAGGTTGCTGTGAGCTGCGACACCATAGCACTCGACCCAGGATGACAACTTGAGACTCTATCACAAAAACAAAAAGCACAAACCTTCTTATTCTAAGAGTCTAAGGAATTTTAAACAGGTTAAATAAGAGGAAATTCATTTGTAGATAACAAAATAAAATTGCAAAACAACACTGAAGACAAAGAGATGATATTAAAACAAGCTGTGGAAAATATCTTCAAAAGAATGACACTTAGACAGACAACTGGTTTTTCAATAGCCATAATGCAATCCAGAAGACAATGGAGTGATCTAATGGTCTGAGAGAAAAAAATACGTAAAAATAGACGTGTATACCCAATAAAATTGTCTTCTAGAAGCAGAATAAAGATATTTTAATACCAGCAAAAAACTAGAGAGTTTTTCACCAAAAGATAATCATGACAGGAAATTCTAAATGATATCCTTCAGGTAGAGGAAAAAATCTCAAATGAAAGTTTGATTTTCAAGGAGAAAAGATAAGTACAGAAATTTGTATGAACTTTATGGTCATACTGTGTATAGGTAAAACTAATGAAAATTTAATATATAAAATAATAATTTTCTAATTTGTGGGATTGATAAAAAATAAGATATAATTAAAATACAGGAAGAAATGAAGAAATAGGAAATAAATTAGAGTAGGAGTGATCAACATTAGAATATTCTAAGGCTATTTTTATTATTTTTGAGAAGGGTAAAAACACTATATATTTAAAAATTTAATTATTTATATTAAAATGTTTAGGGTAATCATGAAAAGTATATAAACAGTATATAAAACTTCCAGTTTAGGAGTGAGGAAAAAGAGAAAGATGAAAAGAAAAATATGATCAAGCCTTAAAAAAAGGCAAGAAAGAAGAAAAAAGAGAAACAAAATTGGAAGAAAAAACGCAAAGCTCAAAATGAAAGAGCATAAATAAATTCAAACATGTTACTAATCTCAATAAATACACAAGAGTAACTTATCCAATTAAATTTAATAAGGATTTTTAGATTAAATTCAAAATATGACAGTTATAAATAACTGTAACAATTCTTAAGGACTATGTACTTAATAACACGGCTTGAAGACATATAAAGCAAAAAGTGGCGAACTTACAAAGAGAAACAGAAAAAAAATTCAACTTTACTTTTTCAGTTAGTTATAAGACCAATCAGTTAAGGGTACAGTTGATTTTCTAAACATAATTAATAGACTTCATAAAAAATTGCATTCAACAATTTGAAAACGCACATTCTTTTTGCTTTAGTTTCTTATTGCTGCCATAAGAAATTGCCATCAATTTAGCAGCTCAAAAAACCCCATAAATTTATTGATTTGTAGTCTTTTAGATCAGCAGTCCATGCAGGTCTCATCAGGCTGAAGTTACACAAAATTATACTTTTACACCATCAAGTGTCAACAAAACTTACATTCTGTGAGCAAAATGCAACTATACTAAAATAACTCCAGAACCCTCCCACAATTTGGAAATTAAGAAACATACTTCCAATTACTCTTGGCCCAAATAAGAAGTCAATTAGATAATATGTAAAATGGAATAGCAAAAGTAATCCATAACAAAACTGATGAAGTGCAGCCAAAGCACAACTTAGAGGGAAATTGATAGTTCAAAATGGTCAGAGGAAGGTTAAAAATGATCTCAAGTTGTCATCGCTCTCAAGATGTTGGAAAACAAAGTGCAGAATAAACACCAATTAAATAAGAAAAAATATTGAAGATGTAGCAAAAAATAATGAAATAGAAAATAAATATACAATGAAGAGGACCAACATAGTCAAAGATTGTTTTTTTGAAAATAATAACACTGAGAAGCCTTTAGCAATATTGATCCAGAAAAAAAAATGGTAGATGGTAAAAGTAAATCTAAGGAGGAATACAAATGGAGACATATACAAGAGTAGTAGAAACAAAAAATATAATAAACAGCCTAATGATCAAACATAGGCCAATAAATTCTTGAAGATGAACAAAATGTACAAACTTCCAGAAAATTAAACTTATCAAAATAAGAAAAACTCAAAAAATATCTTAAGCAGTTCTATAAACATTCAAAAAACTTGATAGATAGCTAAGGTACATATAGAAGAAACACCAGGTCCAGATGGTTTTTCAGAGAAGTTAAATATTTAAGGTATAAATAAATATACTTTTACAAAAATAGAAAATAGATGGATAGAATATTTATGTGTAAATACCATGTCTTTGTGCCTATGTGAAACTTAACAAGCTTGTTCTAAAATTTCTATGAAAGACAAAGGGCCAAGAATAACAAGTCATTCCTGAACAGAAAGAAAACAGTGGAGTACTCGGCTTAGCAGGTGTTTAGGCAAATTGTGAACCTCTAGTATTTAGATGAATGAAATTGGCCCAAGAATAGACACACAGACCAATGGGGTGGAGTAGAAAGCTGGGAAATAGACCCACCCAGACATAGAAACTTGGTTTGTGATAGAGCTGGCAGTGGGGATAATTGGGGAAAAGAGGAAATAGCACACAAAAAAGGTCCTGCCTGTGATGAGTGGTTATCTGCATGAAAAAAAATCAATTTGAATCCTTACATCCACAAAATGATGCATAGGTGGATTCAAGACTTAAATGTAAAAGGCAAAACTGCAATTATTTTAGTAAACAACATAGAATTTATCTTTCTATATTACAGAAAGGAAAAAATTCTTACACAAAACTCTAAAAATATGCATTCCTTAGTAGAAAATAGTTATATATATTTGAAACTAAGAATGTTTATCAAATGTCACTATAAGAAAGTAAAATGTAATTTACAAAGGATTAGCATCCCAAATCTTTAGTAAACACATTCCTACAAATCAATAATAAAAGGATAATTCCTTTTTTAAAAAAATTTTTAAAACTTTTTATTATTATTTTTTATTAAATCATAGCTGTGTACATTAATATGATCATGGGGCACCATACACTAGTTTCATAGACTGTTTGACACATTTTCATCACACTGGTTAACATAGCCTTCCTGGCATTTGCTTAGTTATTGTGCTAAGACATTTACATTCCACATTTACTAAGTTTCACACATATCCTTGTAAGATGCAATGCAGGTGTAATCCCACCAGTCTCCCTCCCTCTGTCCACCACCCCCTGTATTCCCTCCCTTTCGCCCTTCCCTCTATTCTTAGGTTGCAACTGGTTTATAGCTTTCATGGGAAAGCTATAAATTAGTTTCATAGTAGGGCTGAGTACATTGGATACTTTTTCTTCCATTCTTGAGATACTTTACTAAGAAGAATTTGTTCCAGTTCCATCCACGTAAACATGAAAGAGGTAAAGTCTCCATCTTTCTTTAAGGCTGCATAATATTCTATGGTGTACATATAGCACAATTTATTAATCCATTCATGGATCGATGGGCACTTGGGCTTTTTCTATGATTTAGTAATTATGAATAGGACTGCAATAAACATTCTGGTACAAATATTTTTGTTATGATGTGATTTTTGGTCTTCTGGGTATATGCCTAGTACAGGTATGATAGGATTGAATGTCAGATCTATTTTTAGATCTTTCAGTGTTCTCCAAAATCTTTCCAAAATGAATGTATTAATTTGCATTCCCACCAGCAGTGTAGAAGTGGTCCCTTTTCTCCACATCCACTCCAACATCTCTGGTCTTGGGATGTTGTGATATAGGCTAATCTTACTGGAATTAGATGATATCTCAAAGTAGTTTTGATTTGCATTTCTCTG
>CAUYPK010018802.1:0-28175 GCA_963574355.1 Loris lydekkerianus
TGAGCACTGACTATTTGCAGTAACACTGACTGCTGACAATTTGCATTAATACTGAGCGCTAACAATTTGCATTAACACTGAGCACTTACAATTATCATAACCACTGAGCACTGACTATTTGCATTACCTCTGAGCTCTGACAATTTGCATTAGCACTGAGCGCTATTTGTGTTATCGCTGTCATGCAACCCACCTACCCCCAACCAACTAACCAACTTAAAAAAAAAGGCTCTTCTAACTTCAAAAAAAAGTGCCCCCCGTCTGCAAAAAAAAATGACCTCCTAACTTCAGAAAAAAAGGCCCTACTAACTTCAAAAGAAAAAGAAAAAAAAAAAAGACCTCCTAACTTCAAAAAGAAACTTACCTTGGTCCTTAGGCAGCAGCAGGCTCTGCACAGGCAACCTGGTGACTCCTCCAATTACACCAGAGACTGAGATGAGGAGTCGAGAGACAGAGAGAAGGAGCGGAGTCAGAGAGTAGGAGGGGAATTGGAGCATAGGAAGGGAATCGGAGAGTATGGGGCACATTCCACACATGCGTACTGCGGCCTGGGACAAGTTGGCTACTAAGCAGGACAGGCAGCTATGGCAAAAACACCTGGCGGGCTGGATAAATGTCCTAGGTGGGCCGCATGTAGCCTACGGGCCGTAGTTTGAGGACTCCTGGCTTAAGACCTGTTTCCTCCCCAAGCCCATCTTGCTTTCACAGCCACTGAGAGGGCTGTCACCCTTGGGTCTCCCCCACCTGCATAACCATTTGGGTGATCAGTATGATTCCCACATAGAGCCCGCCTGCTCCAGAGGCACAGTTGGTCCAACCTTCAGCCAGGTGCCGTGGGGCCACCACACTGTGGCCTCACTTCTCCCCTCTGCCCAGAGGCTGCAGCACTCTCCCCGCTCCTGATTTGCTGACCTGTATTCACTTGCTGCATCCCTCTTAAGTCTGGGCTCCCAAGGCCAGGCCCTGGTCAGCATGCTCTGGGACCCAGTGGACTGGAGGGGGCTCTTCTCTCCACCTGGGTGGCCCCTGCAGCTGCCATGCCTGTGCCTCAGTCTGAATCCAGGTCAAGGGGAGGGTTGCAGACAGCAGAGAGGTAAGAGCCACTCCCACGCTCACCTGGAGGGCACCTGCCCAGGGTGCACCAAGTTAGAGACAGGTCACCCTCTGTCCCAAGGATGCTGCAGCCTTTTTAGCAGGGATGACAGGGATGGGGCAGGGACAAGGATGTGGCAGGGAAGCCCTGCCTGGCTGTGGGCTAGGGCAGTTCAAGTTGAGTCTGCAAATTTTCTCCTGAGGAAGTACCTGGGACAAGCCAAATGCAGCTCTTATCCCTTGGATCCTTTTTGTCTTGACAGATCGAAGGTGCCCTGGAATATGGAATTACAAGTGATGACATCTTCTGGCTGAAGGAATCCCCTGGAAAAACGTAAGGTCTGCCGTGTGCTAGATGGGGTCCCCTGCTTGTTCCCCACAGTGAGCACCAGGGCTCCAGGAGCAGAGGCGGGCTTAGCTCTTAGTACCTAGCTTCTTTCTGGGTTAACCAAAAGAAGCAAAGAAAGCCTGTTATTTGTGGTCTTCTGCGGGGCATCGACGCTCTCTTCCCAGAGCTGCCTTAGAAGCGATAGCAATGAACATCATAGAAAAGGAGCCAACTGTTTCCAGGAGCCCTGAGGTTCCAGTGGGTGCTGCTGGGGAGAACCCTTGATCCCTCCCTCAGCCTCCCTTGCGCCCCCAATGTCATCTAGTTTGTGGAGTGGGCTTCCCTGAAATGGAGTAGGCTGCAGAAACCACTGCCTGATTAAAGGAGACAGGCAGGAGGCTCTCACTGCCCAGCAGGAGCAGAGGCACCGGGCCTTCCCTGTTGGGTCTGATCTAGGGGACTCCAGGCTGGCAGGGACCAGAGTGGCCACCAGAGGGCAGCAGAGGCTAGGGCGAGAGTTGTGCCTCTCCGGGAGAAAAACACCACAGGGGGGCGGTGTGTGTGTGCATGCAGGTGTGAGTGGCGCACACGCAGGTGTGTGCATGCAGGTTGAGTGGCACACAGGTGTGTGCAGGTGAGTGGCGTGCACATTGGAGTGTGTGTGCACGCAGATGTATGTGCTCTGGGGTTAGCATTGCACACGTCACGGGATGTCTCTGGGGACAGGTCTTGACTTCTTAAATGGACATGGTGTGGTGACTTTCAGTCTTCTCCCTTTAGCGAGCACCTCCCTAGTTTCTCTCTTTGGTCATTATAAACAAATGGAAACCTTTGACGTGCATCTCCATACTATCACAGTTGCTGCTTACACTTTCACCCACTTGTTGTGTACACATAAAATTTACCAATTTAACTGTTTGTTTTTGAGACAGAGTCGCACTCTGTTGCTTTGGGTATAGTGTCATGGCGTCATAGCTCACTGCACCCTTAAACTCCTGGGCTCAAGTGATCCTCTTGCCTCAGACTTCTGAGTAGCTGGGACTGCAGGTGCCTGCCACGGCACCCAGCTAATTTTTCTATTTTTAGTAGAGATGGGGTCTCACTCTTGCTCAGGCTGGGCTCTGTCCAACTTCTGAGCTCAAGTAATCTACCTTCCTCTGCCTCCCAGAGTGCTGGGATTACAGGTGTGAGCCTCAGCACCCGGCCGCCAGCTTAACCTTTTTTTTTTTTTTTTATTAAATAATAGCTGTGTACATTAATGCAATCATGGGGTACAATGTGCTGGTTTTACACACGTTTAACCTTTTTTAAGCATACAATTCAGTGGTGTTACATTTGTACTGTTGGGTAAACGTCATCAACCATCTTTCACCTCCAGAATTCTTCATCTTGCAAAACTGAAACTCTGGGCTTGGCGCTCATAGCACAGTAATTACGGCGCCAGCCACGTACACTGAGGCTGGCAGGTTCAAACCCGGCCTGGGCCAGCTAAAAACAACAATGATGAATGCAACAAAAAAATAGCCAGGCATTGTGGCAAGCGCCTGTAGTACTAGCTACTTGGGAGGCTGAAGCAAGAGAATCACTTAAGCCCAAGAGTTTCAGTTTGCTGTGAGCTGTGATGCCAAGGCACTCCACCGAGGGTGACATAGTGAGACTCTGTCTTGGAAAGAAAAACAAAAAAAAAGACCCTGCAACTTTATACCCTGTGGGCATTAACTACCATCTCCCTCCTCCCTCAGCCTGACAACCACCATCCTACTTCCTGTCTCTGAATTTGCTGACTCACATAAGTGGGATGGTACGGTGACTGGCTTATTTCTCTTAGCATGACGTTCTCATGGTCCCTCCATGTTATTGAAGGTATCAAGAGTTTCCTTCTAAGGCTGAGTAATATTCTATTGTTGGCATAGACCACATTTTTAAAATTTGTTCGTCAGTGGACACTTGCGTTAAAGCTGTCTCTTGGCTATTGTGAATAATGCTGCTGTGAAGATGAGTGTGCAGATACTCTTTGAGACCCTGATTTCAATTCTTTTGAGTGTATACCCACCCAGAAGTAGAATTGCTGGAGCATGGGATAATTCTGTGTTCAATGTTTTGAGGAAACCCCACACTGGTTTTTACCATTTTCTATTCCTGCCAGCAGTGTGTAAGAGTTCCAATTTCTTCAAGTCTTGGCCAGCATGAGTTGCTTTCTGGTTTTTCGGTGGAGACCTTCCTGATGGGCACACCCTGTTCCATGTGTGCTTCTGGCTATGCTTCTCCCCCACCCCCCACAAACTCTGGCATCAGCTTTTTGATAAGTCACAAAACAGAAAGGAGCCTGTCCTCCTGTTCCCGTGGGTCGAGTGGCAGTCACTGCCACCTATAGCAGGTCCCAGTCTGTGTTGAGACAGCACTGAGCTCAGGCCAGACTGAGCCCGACTGCCCAGGCCTCCTGCAGGGTCCCAGGGTGTGGCTCACATTGGCCTACTTGCAGTATTTTGTGCAGAATTTTGCATTTTTATGTTGTCATGTTGATCACTTTTTCCTGTTATGCCATCATTTCTGTGTTCTCTTGTTTTTGTTTTTTTTTGTTTGTTTGTTTGTTTTATCTTTGACTATCTGCTACTCACACACCATCTGACCCTAATTTGTGCCTGCTGTGGCCTGTCCTTTTTTCATGGACTCACCGGCCTTATTTGAAGGAGTGTGTCTCTGTGTGTGAAGCATCAGCACAGTCCTTGGCCCGGGTTTTTGTTTTTTCCTTTCTTATCTTTTTCTTATCTTCCAGCTGGTTTGCATATTCGGGTGTGATCCGGAGTTGCTGGTGGTGCAGACTTCTCAGCTTCTCACATCTTTTAACTTGTGCAATGTACAAATAATTTAATGATTTTTTTTTTTATGTAACTTAAATCTCTTTCACACTTAATGGCTTTTAGATTTATTGCATGCTCAGGAAAACCTGCCCCTCCCCACAGGACTTTTTTTTTCTTTTTTTAAAGCTCCTGCTATGGAGCCTGTGGCTCAAAGGAGTAGGATGCTGCCTCCATACGCTGGAGGTGGTGGGTTCAAACCCAGCCCCAGCCAGAAACTACAAAAAAAAAAGCTCTTGTGTTTCCCCTCAGGGTTTCCACAAGTTGGATTTTCTTTTGCATTCTTGGGAGGAGGAGGGCTGCAGACTCCCACTGTGGGTGACGCCTGAGCCCCTGAACCCATCTCAAAGAACGATCCTCACTGCTTGGGGTACTGAGTCTTGCTTTGAGCTCTGCCCCCTGGCTTAGTTTTCTTCCACATGGTCTTCTCTTAGTGGAATCTGTCTACACTCTCCAGCCTCTCTGTGCTGGCACCTCTGTCCTGGCTGAGCTCCCTGTGTGTGCTTCTGCCTTCTAGAAGTGCCAGTCAACAGGGACCAGTGTCCTCCTGAGCCCCGGCCACTCATGTTTCCTGTCAAAGGCTGCCTGCTTGGGGCAGAGAAGGGAGGCCTGTGGTTGTGGTGTCCGGGCACCTCGGGCGTGGGTGCGGGTGTGGGCGCAGGCTCGGCTCCTTAAGAACCTGGGCTGGGGACGGCTGGTTCTGCCGCAAAGACATGGCCCCAGATATTTTGGTCCGGAAAGAAACTGCACTGTTTATTTTCTTCAGGAAAAAAAACAACATTTAGAAGGTTTTTTTTTTTTTTAAGTTCTTTCGTTTAGAAGGAATCTAGGTATGTTATTGTTAAAGAAAAAAAGTGTTTGCAATGTATCAGTCACCCGTTTCGTTCTGAGCATGATTTATGTGAGGAAATGGTTTTTTTAAAAATTAAGCTGGAGATATATCCCTGTACGATGCTTCTGTGAAAATGCAGCTTTTGTCCGGTGCTGTTAATGCAAGTTGTAACAGTGTAATATGGGAGTCGGTGTTTACATGTTACATTCCTCTGCCACAGTCAAAATAAGCCCGCAGGGTCTACAGTAGCGTTTCTGTATTTTATCAGCTTGGGCTGGAGCTGAGGGGGAGGCCTCCACTTACACTTGGAGGGGCTGTTTCTACCAGATTTATTTGCCTTATAAATATTCCCCGTGTTTATTTTAACTCACTTTTAAAATGGAGCTGAAATTAATATGGACCCCAGGGCTGTGGCCTCAGCCTGAGTGCCCCCCCCCGGAGGTGGGGGAGGAACTGCTCTGCCTGGCCCTGTCCAGGTGGCCAGGTGGGCAGCCCAGGGTGCTTGGTGGCCCTGCGCCTCTGCCCGTGGTGGGTACCATGTCCCCAGGTGGCTCAAGGATGAGCCTGGCCTGCTGGCCCCAGGTATGCACAGGCCTCCCTGCTTCCTCTTACCTGCCAACCGCACAGGCGGTGCTGGGACCTTCTCCCTGGGGCACAGTGACCAGCAGCTCTAGGCCTGGCGAGTGAGGGCTGCAACCTGGCAGCCCTGGAGGCCGTTTCTCACTGTCTTTACCACCTGGCATCACAGCGCATTTTGGGCCTGGCATGGGGAGTCGGTCCCCTTCCTCCTTCACTAGTACCTAGATCACAGGAAGCCCAGAGCTGGACAAATGGCAGAGGCAGGGTGATCACGCCTAAGCCCAGTCAAGGGGAGACAGTATTAAACAGCACCCTTCACAGTGCCAGGTGCCGGCAAAAAGGGGGCCACACCTGTTGGCAGAGTGGGCTGAGCACCTGGCTTGGAACCCAGGAAGATGATGGGGACGGGGAAAAAACTTCTGGAAAGGCCAGTGTGAGCTTGTGAAGGAGTGAGCAGGACCCTCTGGCCCAGTGGAGTGGGGCGGGACCATCCTGGCTGCCCCAGACCCATAGGAGGAAGGGAGGCCCTCCTGGCTTTGGTGGGGGAGGGGCTGGGCCCGTGGGGGCTCTGGATGGGACTCAGGGAAGGCACCTGCTCAGCCTCAGCCTCCTGGACACCAGTCTTGTGTCTGCCTTTCCTTTTGATCTTGTGTCTTCACTTCTCCGTTGAAATCTGGGATGGATGGAAGATGTGAGGAGGATTCTGGGTAAGGAATAGGGTTCCCTGGGCAGGCTGACAGCTGCCCACTGCCAGCTGATGAAGGCGGTTTAAGGACACACGGCCCCCATGACAAGGGGAACATGTGACATGGTGACCAAGCTGTTCCATTCCACAGAGCACCCTCCTGGTGGGGGCAAATGTGGAGGGCAAGGAAGGTGGGCTTGCTCCAGGAAGCTCCTCTAAGGGGTAGGAATGGGAGTGGGAATGTGTGTGCAGCCAGGAAGAGTCTGAGGCCCAGAGTGGGCCACCCCAGGGTGCCTTGGAGCTGAGCCCTGCCTCTGACCCAGCTTCCTGCCCTGCCCCAGGGCCACCCCCACCCATAGCCTCTGCACCCTGCAGGCCCCCATCCAGCCCACTCAAGCTGCGTACCCAACGTCTGCCTCCTGTACTTCCACACAGCATTTCAGAGCTCAGGTGCCCTAACTCTGAGACGGGCAATCTTGATCACTCTAGGCCCACATCAACTCCCTGGCAAGCCAGTTGGTACTTTAGCCTGGGATTCGCTTGTTAGGGGGTCAGTTTCTACAAAGCCAGGCTCTGAGCTGGCCCCCTGGGCTGGGACAGAGGGCGGGAATGAGCCTGCACTTCCCCTGTCAGATATACTCTTGGGCCCAGTGTGTGAGGTGTTATTTCCAGGGGACATCCAGGGCCTGCCTGCTACTGCTGCACTCTTGGGTGGCCCTGCCAGGCCCCCAGCGGCCCACGGCACATGGGCCGACCTCTCCTGCCAGTCCTGGGGAGGAGGTGACCAGAGCCAGTGGGACTGTCCCCTCACCAAGGTGCCCCAGCAGCCCCATGCTGTCGTCCCTGGACTCCAGGAGTTCTTGGAGCCAGAGTGTTTTTATAACTTGGGCTGATTTAGTGCTGCCTGTCAGGAGCTTGCCATGGAGGGAGGTTTTGTTTGATCCTTATTACATCCAGAAGCCACCAGGCACTGCGGCCATTTTCTCTCTCTAACCTAACCACAAGAAAAAAGAAGGTAAATTTTATCTCAGGAAGGACAGCACAGTATTTAGGAGAAATCACTGCTGCTTAAATTTTCATTTTCTGTTTAATGTCCACATTCCCTTGTGTGACATCATGTCCTTGTGTCCTGAGGGAGGGAGACCAGAGTGTGCCTGGGACTTGGTCACCAGACGTCACAGCCCCTCTGCCCCTCTGTCCAGCGCATTCTGGAGGCTGAGGCATTATGGGCACAGTGGCGGCACACAGAGGGCTCCGGCTGGGTGGAGGCGGGCCCAGCGTCGGGCCCTGAGGGTTAGATGGGGTTGGCATGTCCCAGGGAAGCCAGGAGCTAGCCCCACAGAGATCGTGGCCTTGGGACATCCTCCCGTTGCTGCCTCCTGAGGAGCCCACAGTTTGGCAGCCTGCTTGGCATTTCCTGGGCTGGCAGGTGCCTCCCAAGAGCCTCTCACCTGTGTGGGTGTTCCTTCCCCTTAGAGAGCGGATCAGGGGTCTTTAAGCTCGAGAGCCCGATGGATTGCTCTTTAAGCCTGGGCTTCAAGGACCTGAATTAATGCTTTTGTTTTTTATTCCAACCCCCATTCCGATTTTGAACAAGAAACCTGCCCTGTGATTAGGCTAATCTCACAGTAGTTTTGCCTCTTTGGAAAAGGCACAGAGAGTAGATCTGCCCGGAACACATGTCAGGTTGAAGTCAAGGCTCTCGGGGCGCAGGGTGGTGACTTCCAGTATGGTCAGGGTCCTGGTGAGTGGCTCCAGCCACAGGGGTGCTCGTGGCACCCTAGCCCTGGGGCTGGCTGCTTGATTTCTGTGGCCAGCACTGCCATCCTCCTGGGGCCAGGCACAGCCTGCACTGGTCACCGCTGCAGCTGGGCTCAGCCCCACTGTTCCTATCTGGCCCCCTGCACCACTACCCAGGGGGCCTGAGTCTGATTTCTCATGTCCTGCACCCTTCAAGGGCAGACATTCGAATTATGTGACCAGTGGGGAAGGTGAAACCAGCACCGTCAAGGGTCCTTGTTCAAGGGCAGGAAGAGCCCCAAAGTCACATCTACACAGTGGAGTCTGAGCTTCTGTTAAGAGATTGCAGGAATGTGCCCACCTCCTCCCACATACACCTTCAGGGATAGGGTTTGACGTAACCCCAGAAGTGAGAACTTCCCCCATCGCTGCCAGAGCAGGAGTCCCAAAGCACAGGAGGGCTTCTCAGGAGGGGCTGGTAGGTCGTGGCCCCCACCCACCCCCATGCAGGCCCTGTCGCTATCACCACATTGTGCCAAAGATCAGTGGGGCACACGTGGGCTGCAGAAATAGAAAATACTTGTGCCATTGCCAAGAGATGACATTACTTCCCTGGCACCGGGGTAGAGGCCTGGAGAACAGCCCAGCCCCATCCTATGGACTGTAGCTGCTACCGGCCCACTCCCATAGGAGGGTCAGCTTTCCGGGACAGAAAGTCTCCATGATGAGCAGGGACCCGGTATCAGTTCCTTGGTGCCCACACATCCTGGCTGCCCATACAGGGTCACTTCCAGGTGTGCAGAGGACACCATGTGCTGGGCCCTGACCCAGCCTCCACCCTGGTGTTAAGGGCAGGCTATTCAAGGCAGCTGAGTTCTATTTGTATTTCCAGGAACTCATAATTTTATATCTTAAAAGGCTTATACCAGTCATCAAATACATCAAGCCCAAAACAGGTAGGTTTTGTAACGCACCTCTGCACACAGAGTGCCTATCACCGGATAGTCCAAATGTGCACAGCCCCTGTCTCTTAGATGTGGCCAGTCCAGCATGGGGCCTGGAATGCCCCCCTGCTCTCCTGGGAGGCTGTGAGCTCCCTCAGCTTCCTCGCTTGCTGGGGCATGTAGCCACCTGGACCATCTTGCAATGACCAGCTGGTCATCCGATCTTGGCCTGTCCTGGATGTGACTGCTGTGTGACCCATCCCTGGCTTGTGAGTAAGCCACGTGCCAGATGCTCTCTGCAAGGCACTGCAGATGCTCCAAGGCACTGCAGATGCTCCAAGGGATACACCGCTTTTTGAAATGGAATTATATCATTAGTACCTGCCAGGATTAACTCTGACGTGGGGCTTATCCGTCCCTAATTTACCTCCTCTCCTTCAAAGACTGAACGGTGATCTGAGGAGCCCACCCACGTGGACCTGTCCCCTGCGAGTCCTGTGCTGTGTTAGGATCTGTGCCCATTCACATGTGTGTGCCTGTGAGTGTGTGCAGGCGTATGAGTACACATGTGTTTGTGTGTGCATGCATGTGGATTGTGGAGCTGAGTAAAGGAGGCATGGCAGGGCTAGACAGGCAGGCGTGGGCCTGCAGCCTGGCCGTGCATGGTCCAAGAGCATTCTGCTTTCAGATGACAATGTCCAAGGACCTCGTGGTCTGTGCCCTCACAGTCCTGCAAAGCCCCAAGGGACAGAAGGCAGCCCTATGCGTCTCCACTGGTGTTTCTTAGCATGTCCCAGTGGCTTTCAGGGGACAGGTGCTGTTTGTCACCTACCACTCTCGCCCTTCACCACCAGGCTATTTGGTGGTTCCTGGCACTGTTTATCATGCTGCACGTCACAGCTGGAGCCTCTGAGAAGTGGGCTTCGTACTGGGGCCGCCTGTTTGAATAGGCACTTTGCAGGCTGAAGGGTCCTCCACCCACACTTGGGCTATGTGGACACTCACCTCTCTTTCTGCATCTGTTTCTGACAGGTTGGTGGTCGGGGCCAGCTGTATCCTTTGCTAGCATTTGTGTGGCTGTCCTGGGGCATGGACTCCCTTCCCTCTGGTCCCCCACCCTCACTGCCTTCCCTCCCAGCAGGTGCTGCCTCTGATGCGGGGCCTCTGGGGGTAGAGGGGCTGGGCCCCAGGGAAAATTTGAGCTGGACTTCAGGAGCCAGGGCTTCCTGGAGGCTCTTCCTCAGCTGCACTTGGAGACAGCCACGCCAGCAGTGCAGCTGGACACAGCCGTGAGGCGGCCAGGCAACCTCCCTTGAGAGCAGCCCTGCTCTGGCCCCACTCCTCCAGAGGGAGCAGTCAGATCCAGGTGGGTCAGGAGAAGGGACATGTGAGGGAAGATGAAAGCCACGGGTTGCCTGCTGAGAGCACAGGTGGCCATAGCCACCTCGAGCCTTAAGTGGCTGAAAGTCTTTCCTCTGGATCTGACGGGTTGGCTCTCCATTGTGACTGAGACCCCACCAGGTTACAGGCCTGGCCCCAGAAGCCAAAATTAACTCCAGAGCGGGCATGTCCCACAGAGGCACAGGCCTGGCCAGCAGGGGCTCCCTGCTTGGGCTGAGAGGGAAGCCTGCAGTGGGGGCTCAGGTTGGGAGTCTCCTCTGGGCTGGCTGCAGATGGGTGGTTGTGGGCTGCCAGCTCATGGCCGTGGTTTGCCTCGGTGCTCGTGAAGCACAGTTTGTTAGGGCTCCTTAGCCTGCATGCAGACGTGGCCCTGGAGTGCGCTGGCTTCCTCACTGGGATCGGGCTGGACACCACCATCATGATGCGCAGTATCCCCCTCCGCGGCTTCGACCAGGTAACGTGAAAGGCCCCACTCCTGGCCCTCAGCTCAGCTCCCTCAAGAGCCATGTTCCTGTCTGCCCAACACCTGTTCAGCTCAGAGACCCCCCCAACTCCCTGCTGCCTCCTTGCCAAGCACCCCCAGGTCCTGGGGGGAGTGAAACAAGAGGTCATGTGGAAGCCAGGGTGAGTGGCACATGTGCACACAGGCCCCATCCTGGACACCACTGTGGGGCCAGCGGTCAGAGATGTGGCCTGTGTCCTCGCAGTGCACGTGGAGGTCACAGGTGTACAGCAGCCCTCGTCCAAGCCCACAGTCAGCAGGACGAGCTCCTATAATTGGAGCCTTGGAGATTTTCTTTTTCTTTATAGAGAGAAGGTCTCTGTCTATCCCCAGGCTAGACTATGGTCACCCGATCACAGCTCACTGCAACCTGGAACTCCAGGACTCAAGCGATCCTCTTGCCTCAGCCTCCTGAGTAGCTGGCACTGCAGGCACAGGCCACCATGCTGGCTGTTTTTTGTGTTTTTTCGTAGAGTCAGGGAATCACTATGTTGCTCAGGCTGGTCTTGAACTCCAGGCCTCAAGTGATCCTCCTACCTCAACCTCCCAAAGGGTTCAAATTACAGGTGCCTGGCCTGAGGTTTTCTTTTTGTTAACTGAAAACTTTTCAAGGAAAAGTCTGCTGTTAAAATTGAACTCTGCGGTTGTCATGGTGTGGGGGGGATCAAACACTCCCTAACCCCCCAGGAAGGAAGACCGTTGTGTGCAGAGCTGTGCGGGTCTGGGCAAAGGAGGCTTGAGAGGCAAAGAGGGGTCTGCAGGGGTGAGAGCCGTGCCAGGGAGGAGGCCACCAAGGGGAGTGCCCGGGACTCACAACTCAGGGAGTGATGGCTGCCCCTCAGGGACCAGTACTTCTGAGCCCATCAGGCTTCCAGAGGGATGCAGGAGGAACCTGTGCCCTGCACGGCAGTGCCTCTGCCGGAACGCCTGGCTGCCGTCCTCATGGGGTGGGCTACTATGCACACGGTCCAGAGCCTACTGTCTTACCTGCACAGATGTCAAGGAATTTAAGTGGTGACTGTTTGTTTCCTCTTGACCCTGCTGGCCTGTGCAAGCCCCCAATGTTCTGGACAGCAGGGTGCTGAGATGGAGGGATGGTGGGAGGGAGCAGCTGTGCCCCACCTGCTGTGTTCAGGGACAGAGGTGATGGGGCCTGAGGGAAGGGGGGGGCAGAGGGCCATGTGGCAGAGCCTAGGAGAAGGAAGAGTTTCTTTACCACTGGCTTTAGTGGGGACTTAGGTAATTAGCACCTTGAGAGGAGCCCGTAGACCAAGCAAGTGCCAAATACAAGCCCAGGTCTGAGGGTTTAGAGCCCAGAGGAGGCCAGACAGTCTCTACAGAGGGCGAGAAGACCCAGGGTGGGGGCCTTGGGTACCCCACTTTATCTTCCAAACAGATCCCTCCTGAGTCCTCACCTGGGCTGTTGCGAGCAGAGCAGGGCCAGGGCCTCTGTCCTGTTGGTGGTGGTCTCATGGCCTGGCCTCCTGTGTCTTTCAGCAAATGTCTGCACTGGTCACAGAGCACATGGCGTCTCACGGCACCCGGTTCCTAAGGGGTTGCACCCCCGCCCAAGTCAGGAGGCTCCCGGCTGGCCGGCTCCAGGTCACCTGGGAGGACCGCATCTCTGGCAGTGATGGCACAGACACCTTTGACACCATCCTGTGGGCCATCGGTAAGGCTGCGCCGAGCCACACACTCCTGTCCCCGGTCTCCCCAGGTGCATGGAGGCCGGCAGAGCCTCCTTCCTGCATCAGCATCTTTGCCCCACCTCCAGCTCCGTCCAGGACCACATCCCATCTTGCTGGCCCCCAGCAGGGTGGCTGCAGTCTAGGCCTCTGGGGACTGCACCAGCCCCAGCACACTGTGCCTCTCCCATTCTTCCTCCTATGAAACCTTCTGGAAACACAAACCAAAGAACAGACCTGGATGGTCAGACAGGAGTCTCCATTGAGGAAAGGCCAGTTAGTCCCCCCTTGATAGATTGTTTACTAAGGTTTCAAGGTAGAAATTCTATGCATTTCCTACTAGAGTTAGGCCTTGGTATATTTTTTCTTCAGCATATTATATATTTTACATTATAGTTTCAAGTTAATTGTTTTTAACATAAATGTGAAATAGATTTTAACAATTTAAAAATTGTGGTGAGGCTTGGCGCCTATAGTTCAAGTGGCTAGGGTGCCAGCCACGTAAACCAGAGCTGGCAGGTTCGAATCCAGCCCGGGCCTGCCAAACAACAATGACAGCTATAGTAAAAAAATAGCCGGGCATTGTGGCAGGTGCCTGCAGTCCCAGCTACTTGGGAGGCTGAGGTAGGAGAATCACTTAAGCCCAGGAGTTGTGAGCTGTGATGCCACGGCACTCTGCCCAGGGCAACAGCTTGAGGCTCTGTCTCATAAAAAATAAAAATTGTGGTGACATACACTAACAGATTTCCCCATTCGAACATTTTTAAGTACACAGCTCAATGTATTAAGGGCTTTCACAGTGACGTGCTACCCTCACCGCCGTCCATCTTCGTAACTTTTCCGTCTTCTTAAACTGAAACTCTGTGCCTGTTAAAGGATAACTCCCCCTCCCCTCCTCAGCCCAGAAGCCCCACTCTGCTTTCCATTTTGATGGATCTGTCGACTGTGGGGACCTTGTATGAGGGCGTCCTGCTGGGTTTGTCCTTCCGTGACTGGCTGTTTCACTGAGCAGTGTCCTCAGAGCTCATCTGTGTTATGGCATGTGTGAGAATTCCGTTCCGTGTTATGGCTGAATCATTCTGTTTATCCATCCATCTGTCGATGGACACTTGGGTTGCTTCCGCCCTTTGGCTAGTGCAGAGAACTCTCCTGCCAACACGGTGCGCACGAGCTGGCTGTTTGCAATATACGAAGCTCTAACCAGCCTTTTTGTGGCTTGTGGTACCTCCCAACAGGTCACTTTGGCTCTGCGGGCTATCGTGTGCTAGAAGTGGGTGTCACACCGGCCTGCTCAGAAGTCGCACTTTGTAGGATTCCAAAGATGGTGTCCAGTGCTGGGCAGCGACCTCAGGCCCTGCCTGGGACATGTGCGTGGCTGCCACTCATCTGGTTGCACCCTCCTGCCCTCTGTCAGGTGTGGGGCCAGTATTTTGCAGGGTGGAAGCTGAGCACGTGTGGCCTGGCTGACCTTGGTGGACACCCTGCCTCTTTGGTGAGGCTCCCCTGAGAACAAGGGCGGGCAGGGAGTGTAGTCTCATTTGGAGGAGACCCCTGCCCAGGCCCTGGGGTAGGAGGTCTGAGGGTACCTGGGAGGGGCAGACAGAGCCTGATGGGCAAACCCACATGCCATCCCATCCCAGTCCTGCCAAGAGGCTGGGGCATGGTGGCCCCTGTGAGGAGGCCTGCGGTTCTCATCAGGGCACATAGCACACCTGCCCAGATGTCCCTGCTGCCTGTCACCTTCATCACCTGGGTTTGGTTTCTAGTTTTCCTACCTCTGCTTTCAACTTGAACATTGACAGGGGGAACAACCAAAGCACTCGGAGTTCTGTGGGGTTTCTCCACACTGAGCCCAGTTGAAGACCCTGGACCCCCCAAACTGTCCTCTGGTTTATGCACGCTCTCAGTGAGCACCCAGCACTGTTCTGTCGCTGTAATGAGAAGGGCTGGCAGAGCTGCCGTGTCCCCTGGGTGGGGCCTCGAAGACCAATGCGTTTCTGCAAAAACCACCCGGGAGGAACGGCAGTTGGAAACAACATCACATCCAGGGCTTAGTTTTCGTATAGGGACACACGAGCAGATTTGATCTGAGAAGGCCCAGAGTGAATTTAGGGCCTGTGAACCAGATCAGAGCAGTTACTAAGAGAAATATTCTTGGTCAAATTGTAAAAGTAAATGTTAACTAAGTTCTCTGCGCAAGGTTAGGTGATGGCTTGAACCCAGAAGTGCACTCCAAACACCGAGGTGGCGGCTTTCTCCCCCCACCCCAGCCTTTCTTCTTTGTCCCATGACATTTCCCCAGACAACCCACCCCCCCACCCCCCCCACTGGGCACACAGACACTGTCCACTGAGCCCACAGTGCTAGCAGTGTCCCAGCGGGGCAGGGGCTGTGCCCTCAGGGATCCTGGGGTCCTCTAGCTTTCCAGTGGGGGCCTGGCTGGGGATAGGCTTGGCTCTGCCTGGTGGAGCTGCCATGGCACCTACACCCATCCTCCTCCACGGGGACTCTGTTTTTTGGGGTTTTTTTTTTTTTTTTTGTATTTTCAAAAAGAGCATCCCCAGACAGTCTGCCTTGCTTGATTGATGCTGGGGGTGGAAGCTTTTCGCAGTCCTTGGCCTTTGACCTTGCTTCCTGAGGGCGGCAGCAGTGGTTTCTGGCAGGCCTGCTAGGGGGGCTGCGCGGGCATGTGCTGACTGCGCCTCCCCAGAGCCGGGTTTTGTAAACATTCAGAGCCACTTCCCAGGTTAACGACTGGGGATGTTTTCTGCTGGCTTGTTCTGATAAGCCTATAACCAAGCCTTATTTCCACTGGTAACACAGGCTGATCCACTCCAGGAGGTTAAAATAAAACATGCTGGGGCTGCACAGTGGACGGTGGGCACTGCCCCATCTCGGACTCTGCCCCTGCCCCTGAGCAGCCAACACCAAGCCCTCACAAGCTGGGCTGATGGGTGTTTACAGACAGAAAGAGAGATTGGACACACAGACCGGACCAGGTTCCCCTCAGAGCTCCGGTCTGGGCCCTGCCCACGTGCCGGCCACAGCCGCGAGGATGGTGGAAGTTGGCATCGGGAAGTGGGCCCTGTGCCTGGTAGCAGAGGAGGGCTGGAGCCCCTTTCTCGGCACAGCCTTGATCTCCAGTGGTGGATTAAGCGAGTTAGCAGTTAAGGCAGTTAATTGCTGTGCAGGGGGCCCTGGCTCATTGTTTGTCTGTGAATCACCCGCCCACACCAGGTGTCTCAGATAATAGACTGGGAACCTCAGCGAGGAGGATTTCCTGTCTGCAGATGTGCCGATTACAGCGCTGAGTGAAGACAGTCAGCCTGTGCTGTACTGGATTCGCCCGCTGAGTTAACCACTTGTGGCCTGAATCCCCAGGTCGGGCGTTGAGCAGACACAGTCCGGCGTAGAGGCTTCTAGGCTCCAGCCAAGGTCAGATTTGGCTTTAAGGAATGGACAGAGGGCATCTGCATCATAGCCACAGGACACCAGGCTGAGACTGTCCTGTGCCCCAGGGCATCCCAGTCCCCTGCAATGTTCTCTGTCCCTCTTCTTGGGGTACCGATAATGTAGAGTCTAGCCCATCTGTCCCTGTGCCACGGGAGGCCTCTCCATGGTTGGGAGAGCTGGCACGTAGGAGACTCTCCAAGCTTGGGTGTCTGCAGCCCTGATGGCCACCATTCCCACTGACTGAGGGTCGGGAGGGCAGTCCCAGCCTACCTGGCTCCTTGGTGTGGTAGGTGACTCTTAGGAACAACCAACTCAAATCTTACCCCAGCCACTGAAGCTATTTCCTTTCCTTTGGGCTTTGCTGTGGACAACTCCAAGTCATCCGCCTGTGTGGAAACCGGCTTCTCAGCCTCTAAGGCAGGGTGGGGCTGGCTCTCTTGCCCTGGAGCTCAGCTTCCCAACTTCCATAGGACATCAGGCAAAGGCCACAGCTGGGAGGGTGTGCCTAGTACCCAGGCAGGGAACAGGTCAGCCCAGGGAGGGCTGTAGCCCAGATCTTCTCTCCCCCCAGGGGCTGCTGGCTCAAGGTCATACAACTGCAACTATCTTTGCTCAGCTGTGTTCTGCTGAGCTGCCCCCCACAGACACAGCCCACTGTGTTCTTCCCAGTGGGGACTCAGAGGTGACCTGGCCTACCTCACCCAGGGGCATGGCTGGGCCTGAGCAGGAGTTGTGGGTCACAAGTGCCTCCTTGGTAGTCTAACACCTTTCTGTTTTAGTGCAGTTTTGAAGTTTGTGATTATCGACATCAAGAGAGGCCCAAAGGGTGGGCCTGTGATCCCAGCACTTTGGGAGGCCAAGGGGGAAGGATCGCCAGGAATTTGAGGCCAGCCTGGACAATGTAGTGAGACGTCCCATCTCTAGAAAAATGATAAAAGTCAGCTGGTCATGGTGGTATGTACCCGTAGTCCCAGCTAGTCAGGAGGCAGGGGAGGTAGGAATCTTTGAGGCCAACGGTTCAAGGCTATAGCAGCTGTGATCACGGCACTGTACTCCAGCCTGGGCAACAGAGTAAGACCCTCTCAAAAAAAAAAAAGAGGGAGAGAGAGACCCAAATCTGCTTGTGTGGGGGGTTTTCTTTCCTTTTTTGTTTGGAGAGGAAGAAAGTGGATATTCACATTCACGGTGCCCTGTCTGCACCTTCTAAACTCTGAGAGGCGGCTATGTCCTTCCCTGCCACACTGTGTGGCCCCCGGCACCACTACACCCACAGCAGCATCATCAGTTCAGCCCTAGCTCAAGGCAGCACCAACGGCTTGCAGGGGCCTGGCCAGGGCAGAGGGCAGCAGCACCCTGAGCCTACCTGTCAGCCTGGAGTCCAGCAGCTTGTCCCCATGTCCAGACTTGTGTGAATGGTCTGGTGTGACTCTGCACTGACCTGGTCGAATATGTTTCCAAGTCAGACTCAGGATTATGGTTAGAACATAGTGGAAACCAGTTAAAGATGAGTGTATGAATAAATCAAAGGAAGTACTGTTAAAAAAAAAAAAATCTTCGTGAAAACCCTTCTGGAGATGAACAGGTCTATCCATACCTACTGTCGTGGGCGTCTGAATTCAGTGAGTGCCCCATGGAGCAGCCAAACTGTGGGGAGATTATGGTAACAGTTGTTAGAGCAGTAACGATGTCCCACCATGGAGTGCCCTCCTTCCCGGCGCTCCCAGGCACCTGAGCTGAGGGCTCCATGGAACTTCCAGCTAGCCACAGTTTCAGGAGCCAGTGTAGCTTATTTGATGCGTTGCCAGCTGGAACAGGGAGGGCCCTATGCTACCCACAGGGAAGCCCAGCCCCTCGCCCTTAGGGAACCTTCCAGGGTACGAGACACCATCAGATGGCCTATGGGCCCCTGGCAGCCACTGGTGGGCACAGTGAGTAACCAGCATCTGGTCACATTACAATCCAGAGGGTCATTGATTCATTCTCGGAGCCTCTGCTGGCAGGCAAGGCCGGCAGGACAGTGTTTAGTCCTGCCCCTGGTGGGCCTCACCTCGGTGGAGAGGGGTCTGGGGCTCATTGAGAGGGGACGTCCAGCAAAATAAACAGAAAGCAAAGAAGATAGTATGATAAATAGGAAATAAAATAAGTCTTGGGGTCTGACTCTAGTCCCACAGTGTGGCCCTTCTGCCTTCCGTGGCTGCACAGGCCAAGGGGCAGCCAGCAGGAAGCAAAGAAAATAGTATAATAAACAGGAGATGTTAAAAAAAGATAAATAGGAAATAAAATAAGTCTTGGGGTCTGACTCCAGTCCCACAGCGTGGCCCCTCTGCCTTCCATGGACTTCACAGGGCAAGTGGCAGCAGCTGCCCTAGGGGCCACATGCTCTTTAGGACAGTGCCCTGCCCTGAGGGTGGAGCACCTGGCAGGGCAGTGTCAGCCGTCCTCAGGCTCTCCTGTCTGTCTCCCCATGCCTGGCTGCTGCTGGCACTTAACCCTCCCCTCGTCACATGGGCTGTTCTTTGGAAACATGGGCCCCAGGTAGGCGTGAAATCAGAGGGCATGCCTGTTTTGCATCACTGGGCTAGAGAAGCCATGGAATTGCTGTCGGTCCCTCCTATATTCACAGAGGAGGATGGGTAGCTGCCACCTGGGTGGCTGGGGCCAGGCTGGCAGGGCTGTCTGCCACCATGTCAGAGCCCGGGAGCGTCCTAGACAGTAGGGGCTAGAGGGAGGGGCTGTACCTGGCTGTGCCTAGGGGTCCACAGCTCTGAGATTTCGACCCAGTTCTCGGAGTCATGGGCCCACCAGCTCCCTTGCAGAGTGGGATGTGAGGACATGTGTTTGTGCCTGAATGTTTTTTTGCTTTGGTAGGAGAGACTTAGCTGGGCTCTCAGCCCCAGCCCTCTTTCCTGTGCAGTCTTGTTCCCCTGAAGACACCTGGTCCAGCGGGCAGCAATGAGACCCGCTCTGGGTCTGTAGAGGCACCAACAGTGGTTGCCGTGTGTGAAGGGATGCTCCTGGGGTTATGGCCATAGCCTGCTCTTGTGGCCAGCATTACCTCTTGGCCTTATCTGTGTGATGGACCTGTCCAGCCTTCAGGATGGCTGTCAGTTTGGTCACCTCTAACTCCCATGCTGACCATGGCTCTGATGAGCAAGAAGACAACCTTTCTGGAGCCTAAGGTTAGCCTCACTCAGGTCTCCTTGGTCTCAGGGCTGTGGGAGGTAACTGCAGTAGTGTCCCCAGGCCTCTCCCCTTGGCAGCAAGGGGAGACTATCCCAGCAAGGTGCCTGCAGGGAGGCTGCCTGTGTGGATGTCCTTGGCAGCAAGGAGCTGTTCCATCAGCTGCTTCAGCCCAGATGGATTCTGGAAGGTCACCTTGGTCAGGGACGATGTCCTTCATGGCACCCTTGATACAGTCAAGCCAATGTAGCAAGGTTCATGGGAAGATTTAACACGGAGCCAGCCCCCTCCCTCTGCACACAGATCACACACTGCAACAAGTGTACTCACGGGTGCGGCCCACAGGGCTGTATCTGGAGCTTTCGTGCCCTCATACTTTGTAGAAAACACCCTGGAGCATCACGTACCCACGATGAGGCCAGAATGGCGTGGAGATCTCTATAAATGAGCGAGGGCAAGCAGGGACCTGCAATTTATGAAAGATGAGACACAGTTAGCAAACATGTGACCAAAAGTTACTTAATTCTACTAGTCATCGAAAAAGTGCAAATTAAAACAAACAGCGTGAGAGAGACTGCGAGCTGCCCCCAGGGAGGAGCAGAGTCTAGGAAGGACCGTTTCAGGGCACGGCTCCTGCCCAGGCTGGGGGGTCCCCACATCAGCTTTGCCTCCTCTGAGGCTCTGCTGACAGACCAGTGCTCCAGGTCTCCTAGTGGTGTCCAAAGGCCAGAGACTCAGGATCCCCCCAGATGTCCCACCCCTGCAGGCCCACTCAGTACTTGGCAAACACCACACTAGGTGTTCAAGAGCTGAGGCCGAGGGACGGAGCATAGATCTGCAGGGCAACCTGGAGCCGGGTGTAGGGCAAGCTGGGGCAGAGCTCTGAGCTCAACATGGGGGTTTGGCGGGGGGGGGCAGATGCAGGGTAGGTGGGGGCTCCCCTACCCCCACATTGCCTGAGTGGTGCTGCCTTTATATTTACACAATGGGAGGTGACGCGGAACAGACTGCCTGACCTTTTCTCATACTGTGTAGGACCCACTGGGCTGGGGCTGGGCGTTGCCAGGCCACCGTTCTCATGTGGCCAGTGGCCAGGCTCCCACCTCAGCACCTCGTTTCCATTCTTGGGGCTCCAGGCCTGAGCTGAGTGGGGCCCACAACACCTGACTGGGCTCCTGGGCTAACTCTACTCTGAGCACAAGGGAACAGGACTGCAGGGGGCACCTTGTCTCTGCCACAGCCACTGCTCTGGTCCTTTGCTCAACGAGGCCAGTAGGGCTTGGGGCCCAGCATCCTTTCTGTCAAGGCCTGTCACATCTGGGAGACATTGCTCTACGGCTTGGAGACAAGGGTGGTACTGGCCTCCTGCCCCACCATCCAGGCCCCGGTACCCATGGCCGCCCTTCCCAGGGCCAGGCCCAGCTGCCTGCTGCCCAGCTTTCTCCTTTCCCATTCACTTCAGAAGCAGCAGTGCAGCCCCTGTGAGACCAGGACAGGGATGTCCATGCTGCAAGGGCCATGCCCACCTGCCCTCCCAACTAGCCCTCAGCCCCACCTCCACGTTCCGTGAACCTTTCTGTGTGCACACACAGCGCGTCTTGAAATGCCCCAGCTGTGAAATGGGCTGCAGAGGCCACCAGGCTGCACCCTTGTGTCACTAACCCCTGTGACTACTTTTGAATTTGTCTTTATTTCCTTTGGATCCTGGGGGTAGGGTTTGGGCAGCACCTGTAAGGTTCATCATTGCCAAAATTACCAAGAGGAACATGAGGAAATGCTCTTGGCCTCCCCGGGCCAGCCAGCACAGTGTGGTTACCAGGAGGTGCTGGGCCTGGCCCTGGGCACCATATCTGCCACAGGGGTTTGGCCCCCCCCCCCCACATGGCCTGGCATCACCTATATCCAGCCTGATGTGCTGGTGCCAGCCTGCCTGGCGCCCGATTCCTGTGGCAGAGCAGAGCACCAAGGCTAGAGCCTCCCTCCTGTGAACTTGAGAAGCCTGGCTTAGCGGAGGCTCCATGTTTTGACTTCTTCCTCTGGGACAGCAGCTGAAGACTTAAGGTTCTCCTTTCTCAGGGGCTTCATCTTCCGGATCTTAGGTGGGTGCAACCTGCTTCCTGGCCGGAAACTGGCTCGTCCAAGCCACCATGAGCTATGGAGCTGTCCCTTTGGCGACAAGTCACTTTGGCTGTCTGCAGTTGCCCTGAACCCCTGGGAGCTGAGAGCAGCCTGGCCGCCTGGCCTCCTGGAGTCAGTGGGAAAAGCTGCTACAGCCACCTACCGCCCCTGCCCTCTGGGGGTCCGTGGGAAGAGCTGCTATGGCCACCAGCTGATCCAGCCAGGAAAGGGACCTCTGCTGGCCCTGTGCCACACTCCCTCCAGCCTGGGCCATGGAGGGCATGGCAGAGGCAGCAGCAATGGCCCAGGACTGGCCATCTCCCTTTCCCCCGCCTTTACATCTGAGAGCAGGAGCAGCTTACTGCTGCACCCTGGAATGGGCCTGCTGGGCTCAGGCACTTCCCCTTGGCCTAGCACCTCTCTCAGCCCTCAGGCTCATGCTGGAGCTATTTGCTGGGCAGCTGAAGGGCCACAGTGTGGGGTAGCCAGGGACTTGGCTTCTGGCTCTGCTGGCTGGCCGTTGTGTTGGGGTCCTGGGCCAGCCATCCCCTAACGGGAAGAGACCTTCAGATCCCACCTGGGCGGGGTCCCCCGGGGGCCTGACCATCAGCTGGGATGCAGCCTGGGTTGTGGCCCCTTGGCATTAGCCTGTCCAGACGAGGAGGCCGAGAGCCATTGAGTGTCCCTGGAAGGAGGCCCCACTGGACTCTGAGGCCTGGTGGCTGATGGTTCACAGTGCCTGATCATGTTGGGCTGGACTGTGGGCAGGAGATGCGGAGAGACCAGGCAGAGCGCTGGACACCAGCGTTGCCCATGGCAGGCCGGTTCTTCCCATGAAGTTCACACAGGACGTCAGTGCCTCCCTGGTGGACTTAGGCAGAGCCTTAGCATGCAGAGGGGCCTTGGTGTGCAGAAGGTTCTGGAGTCTGTGCTCTCACTCTGCTGCCAGGCATGGCGTCGGGGAGTGCCTGCTCCTTTACACGCACCAAAAAATAGTAGGGGCGGCCACTGTGTCCTCAGTGGGAGGGCAGCCCTGTGCTGGCCGTGTCACCTGATCACCATTCATTTCAGACACCGGCATCCCCCCCCCCCCCCAGAGGCCCTCAGTGGCATTCGTGCCTCTCATTTGACCAAATTTGAGTGGACGTTCTGAAAAATGGTTACGAAAGGCACCTAGGTTGAAACTGCTAAGAAAACCTGTCAGCCCTCTCTTTATCTCCAGGCCGAGTTCCAGAAACCAAAAGTTTGAATTTGGAGAAGTCTGGGGTGAAAACCAACCCCATTAGTCAGAAGATCCTGGTGGACTCCCAGGATGCCACCTCCATCCCCCACATCTACGCCATAGGTGATGTGGCGGAGGTAAGGCCTGTGCCCTGGAAGCCGGGGTCCCCACCCACCTCTGGTAGCAGGTCACATGCTCTGGCTGGGGTCCTGTGGGGAGGCCCAGACCCCTGGGACCAGCAGGCTCTTGTTCTGGGAGGGGGTGAGCCCCAGACTTTGCTCCCTCAACCTGTGCCCTTCTGTGGCAGGAGGCTGAGGGGAGGGTGGAGTGGCTTAGAAACTGCCAGGAGCATGGCAGCAGATCCATACTGGGGAGCTGTCTTGGGTCAGCCTCGCAGGACAGGCCTTGGCCTCCCCACAGATGGTGGGGATATGGTCTCAAAAATGCTGCTGCTGGACACACCCTCAGGGCCATCTTGTCCCACAGGGCTGAGTGGCTGGCCCTGCTCTCCCTGCCTCTGCCTGGCCTCTGCTGGGCATCCCTCGGGGACAGCCTCTGCCCCCTCACTGCTGCCGTGGAATGGAGACCAGTGTTGGTCTCTCATGGGTAGGAAGCCGGCTTGTTCTGGGGACCCCATGAGGACTTGGGAGCCACCTGTGGGCATGCAGTGGCCCCATCCCTGTCTCACTCTCTGCTTTGGAAGGTGGGGGCCATAGCACCCCTGTTTTGAGGCTTTAGTGGAATTCCTCCACCTCCACAGGCCCCCAGCACAAGCCCTGTGTGGTCAGCATGGGGGTGCCATGCCCCCACAGCCTCAGGAGTAGCTGGCCACCCTGTGTGTGTCCAGTGTGTCCTGAGGAGCATGGCTCAGGAGAGTCCCTGGTCAGACAAGCCTCAGAAGCCCTGGCCACGTCCCTCTTTGCAGTGAGACCTGTCAGTATCAGTGTCCCAGGGCCGCCGTGACAAACCACCACATACTGGGTGGCTCAGAGCAACACATCTATTCTCCGACGTTCTGAGGGCCCAAAGTCAGAAACCAAGGTGTGGGCAAGGCCGAGCTCCCTCAGAAGCCTTGGGGAGTACCCTCCGTTCCTCTCCCAGTGGTGGCCACATCACCCGACCTAGCCCTGACACATGCCCCTCTGCTGCCTGACAGCTACCCTGTTTGTCTCACACAGTATGTCCCTCACTGGGCTTAGGGTCCACCCTGATTCCAACTGGACCTTGTCTCAGCCCTAATCCTTTTTTTTTTTTTGAGACAGAATCTCACTTTGTTGCCCTTGGTAGAACACTGTGGCGTCATAGCTCACAACAACCTCAAACTCTTGGGGTCAAGCAATTCTCTTGCCTCAGCCTCCCGAGTAACTGGGACTAAAGGCGCCCACCACAAGGCTCAACTATGTTTTGGTTGTAGTTGTCGTTGTTGTTTGGCAGGCCTGGGCTGTGTTCGAACCCACCAGCTCCCGTGTGTGTGGCTGGCACCCTAGCCGCTGAGCTACAAGCGCCAAGCTAGCCCTAATCTTAATTATATCTGTAAAGACCCTTTTTCCAAATAAGGTCACATTCTGAGGTTCCAGGAGGACACCACTGTGTTGAACCATCTAGTCAGCCTGTTTGTGTGAACAGAAGTCAGTGGCTCATGTGTTTTGACTGTCGTGAGGTCCATGTGTGCTTGGCCAGGCTGAATGTGACTTCTGTTAAGTGCAGCCTCTGCCCACAAGCCATTTGGATGTGGCAAGCTCTGATCACAGGGATCTGTTGCATGCTGTGGGCACTGTGCCCTGAGACTGGGTGCTGTGCCTGGAAGGGCATCACGACCATCTGTACACGACTGGGAAGCAGCCTTCCTTGCTGCAGGTTGCAGCCCACTAAGCTCCAAGGCCCGCCTTGGCGAGATAGAAACTGCAGCATTTTGAACTGTGTTGCCAGAATCACAGCACCCGTAAAACCATTCTTTATTTGAAAATTAAGCCCACTCATTTGCAAAGGTCATTCTGAGCAAAGTAGTGGGAAGCGTTAATAGCAGTGGCCCCAGCTGGGAAGAGTGAGCTTGCGGGTGGGGCAAGGGCCATTGTTTAATGAGATATTGTGTGCTACCCTGGGGTGTTTCCTTGCTTAGTCAGGCCTGCTGGAATGCACGGCTGCAGTCCCGAGTTTATCTCTACAGATCTCCATTCATTTCTGGAATGCCAGACAACATCTGTATTTCCTGCCGCAGAGGTGATGGGCATCCCGTCCCAGGCAGACGCGTGCAGGAATGCCCGAGGCAGGGCGGAGGGGTCTCCAGCACAGCAACCATCTGATTTGGGATTTGTCATGGGCTATGACGTGCCAGTCACACGGCGTGTCAGGAGCACATGGAATGCTTTTGGGGCCCTTGTTGGCTGGAATTCCAGTTAATGCAAACGGTAGCAGGATCTCTTGAGCTTTGTCAGGGGGCAGCTGCCTGAGGTCTGCAGCGTGAGGAAGGGGTTTCAGAAAGAAGCCGCCAGCCAGCGAGTGAGGGCAGCGGGCTGGCTCACAAGCAGCTTGCTTTCTCTTCTGGGGGTGGGAGCGGTAACCACAGGCCCCACCCTGGGGCAGGAGGGAGGGGAGCACCCCAGGGAGAGGCCTAGGGATGCCTGAGGGAGGTCCAGCCTAGACTGGGGAAGGCTTGGCATCAAACAGCGTTTCGGAGGGAGACACCCACTTGAGAGAGGTGGGTGGTGATACAGTCCACACACTCCCTGGATGTGCTGACGGCCCCCGGTGCCTTCCCTAGGGGCGGCCCGAGCTGACACCCACGGCTATCATGGCCGGGAAGTTCCTGGCCCAGCGGCTCTTCGGCCAGTCCTCAGCTCTGATGGATTACGACAGCGTGAGTTCTCTGGCAGGTCTCCTTCCAGCCTGGGAAGGCCGGGGTCACTCCTAGGGTGAGGGTATGTGTGTGTGTGCAGCAGTGTGCCGTGCCCACCTGTGCACACGTGTGTGTGCTCATGGGAGCGTGGTGTGTGGTTCAGCATTAAGAGCTCAGCCCAGGAACCATTCTGTGGCCTGCCTACCAGTGCATCAGGGACCAGCCTACCGTCACTGCTGTCCATGTCACACAGCGGGGACTCTGATTTGGGCTGAGGGGAGGGCTCTGCCTGACCTAAGACCTGCTTCCTAGGTTCCCACGACCGTCTTCACTCCGCTGGAGTATGGCTGCGTGGGACTGTCAGAGGAGGAGGCTGTGGCACGCCACGGGCAGGAGCATGTTGAGGTAAGTGGCGCCAAGGACAGGGGCAGATGGCATGGTGATGCCTGTGTAGCCTTTGTCCCATAGAACGCTGCCCTGGACAGAGGCCAGGTGAGAGGGTACCAGCGTTCCTGCTTCCTGAGGCTGCGGCTTGGCAGTTGAGGTACAGGGCCCAGAACCGTTGGTGGCCGAGGTGCAGCAGGAAAGATGGCAGTGCATTAGGGTGAGGCCAAGGCCACTAGCGATTGCGGTGAGGCTGAGGCCTTGGGCTTTGGGTCCCACCTGCTGCTGTATGTCACAATGTGCCCCGGGCTGCCCCATTCTAAGGCCAAGGAAGAACCAAAGAGAGGCCCCGTTACCCAGTGGCCCCCGAGTCCCCCCCCAAGCCATGCTTTAGGCCTATCCAGCAATTTTGGGGTCCCCACTGTGTATCACCAGCTCCTCCACCAGGGTCTCAGGGTACTGAAGGATTCTGGCAGACAGGGACCCCCAACCTGCCCTGGCCCTGCCTCTCATCCTCCTCCCAAATTCCTCCAGACTCAGGCTTTCACCCTGGAGGAAGGGGATTTTCACAGGGCAAGGCTGCTTTTGAAGTCTGCGCCTGCAGGTGGGCCCTGGCCTGGAGGGATGCGAGGAGGCTCTGAAGCCCTCCAGCCTCAAGAGCTGGGGGTCTCTGGCGTAGTCTCATTCTGCTGCTGCTTGAGCCTGCAGGCACGGAGGAAAACAAACCTCTCACAGCCTGGGCTGTTGGGCCTAGGGCCGTCGGGGACAACCCCTGGCTCTGGGGCCAGCCCTTCCTCCACAGCCCAGGGCCCTCCATCAGTAGGACTGTTCGACAGACCAGCCTTCCCTGAGGCAGTTTATTTGCTGTTTTTGTTTGATTCATCACAAGTACATCAGGCCATATGTTCATGGCGTTTTATAATGTTGTTTTATGTTTCATGATGTTGAATGGCCAAATACCCCTTTGTTTGTTTTCGTTTTAGTTCTGTCTTAGTTAGAACAATATTCTCTGAAGCTCCATTAATTAATAATGGCTGTGCAGCACATGTGAGGCCCTGCTCATTTTTTACTCGGCCGCAGCCCTGGACATGCTGTCGAGCTCTTTGCGGGTGCTGAAAGCTTTTGTCCAACAGCTCCAGTGTGGCCAGCGCCTCTCCGCCCCTCAGCCTTGCTTAAGTGAGGACTGAGCCAGCGCCATGGTGCCTAGGGGAGCTCGGGTGGCCACCTACCCATTCTTGCTCCCAGCATTGGTCATGGGGGGCTATGTCCACCTATTTGTGCTCCTTGGGGATGCCGCAGGGCCCTGTACCCAGCCTTGAGCTCTGCAGTATGGCACAGTCAGGGGCACATGGGTAGCCATGTGGCTCTGGCAGCTGACTTCTTGCTTGTGGGAGAGGGATTGCATTGTCACCCCAGATCATACTTGGTTGCTTGTCACCAGGTTTATCATGCCTATTATAAACCACTGGAGTTCACGGTGGCCGGGCGGGATGCGTCCCAGTGTTACATCAAGGTAAGCATCTGTGGGCTCAGGGCCAGGTCCAATCATGGGTGCACTGCCATGGGAGGGAGGGAAAAGACCCGCCATGGGGGTGTGGTGGGGGACCCTGCAGGGCTTCAGCCAGGCAGTGTGAGCTCAGAGGGCCAGACCCCCACACGCCGTGGCTAAGACACCGTGGCTTTCAGATGGTGTGTCTAAGGGAGCCCCCACAGCTGGTGTTGGGCCTGCACTTCCTTGGCCCCAATGCAGGCGAAGTTACTCAAGGATTTGCTCTGGGGATCCGGTAAGTCCAGAGGAATGTTGGCCTCTCTGGTGCTTGCACAGACGCCTCCCTGAGCAGTGGCAGCACTACAGTGGGAAGGGCCATGTTTCCTGTTGCTTTTATGTGGCCTTCTCCCTGTGAGCAGCAGGGATCCTCAGCCAGCAGGTTCCATGGGCGGGAGGCGCTTTCTTCTCCAGCCAGATGCTGCTGAGCCAGCACCACATGGTGTCTGCTATGGTCAGCTGCCTGGGGGCTGCTGTGGCCCGGGTCCCTGTCTAGGGCTTTTCTATCTGGTCTGGCTGAGCAAGGGTTGGGGCCCTTGCTCATCAGGTGACCCCTTGGGCACCGTAAGCAGATCCGATCACAAATGAGCCTGCAGAGCCGCCCACAGCCGCTGGGTGTCTTCTGCCTTCTGCTCTGTCTCGGGCTCAGACTGTGAGTTTCAGAGTCCCAGGGCCACAGGAGGCCACAGCAGAGGCTGGGGGGGGGGGGGGGGGGGGGGGGCGGGGGGGCCATGGCGTCTTTGAGGAGATGCAGAGCCGGGGCTTGGCGGGGGGCCCACGGGGCCGGGCC